>JANEXQ010132044.1:0-68996 GCA_026283885.1 Poicephalus gulielmi | reverse complement strand
ACCTGTCCTCCCCCCTTCCCCACTCCTGGGGGGAGTGTACAAGGGAGATTAGTAGAACTACTCTACTTGATGGTACATGTGGGGAGATCTGTGGATAAACTGTCTATCTCTGAGATACAAATATTTAATAATCACTTTTCTGAGTACAGGATGGACATTATTAGTGAGTAGGAAAGTGTATGATGGTGCAATGGAAGTAGAGGTCAAATTGTACAGAGTGCATTTGAACTCCTTGGCTGTAGCCAAGGGAAAGGCAATGAGCCTTTCCCAGAGAAGAAGCAGCTCAGTCTCAAAGACAGGATCTTTGGAGCAGTTGGTGCTGGCCACTGACATAACTTTGAGGATCAGAGCCAGAATAAGTAACAAGCAAAGACTGACTCCAGCCAAAAACAAGCTTCAGGGAAAAGGGTACATTTGTAGTATCAATAGCTCTAAATTCATGGTATTACGCTGGTATGTGTAATACCAAGAAGCATTGACGTGGTGAGGCAGAAAGTAGGAATTTGAATGGAATGGTCACAGCAAGTCAGTATCTTTAAATGAATGTGTTTCCTCCCTTATTTTGCCCAGGTTCAATTAAAGCTTAGGGATATTTAGCTGTGTAGCAGCATGGTAGAGATAACAGGTAATTGAACAGCGTCTGGAAACCTGGAGCAAATCATATGCTGGCACAAGTCCATGGTATGGAGATGGTGGCATCTCACGGTCCCACAGCTGGGCTGGGGGAGATACTTGGTGCTGCAGAAGCAGCATAGAAATGAACCCTCACTGTGTTTGCATAAGACTGAAGCTCTGTGCACGCTTCTCCTGTAAACGATCATTTTTTTCCATTGGTGACCATATTCATAAGAGCTCTCTGATATTAATGGCTTTGCTTGAGCATCTGTAAAATGAGCTCCACAGAATGAAAACCTTGTAAGTCAACACAGGGAATAATCATTAGACTTACGGGGCTGCAGAGCACAGTCTGCATCTCCATTGCCCTGGCACGCTGTTTGGCAGGAAGAAGGTTTCCTTGTCTGTCTTTCTGAGCTTAGTTTTAAATAGATTTGATAAAATAGAGCAGGCTCCTGAGCCTTTTGTAATCTCACCACATTAGATATTGAAGTATTGCTGAATCCTGTTATGCAATTGCAGGCAAAATAAAGTAAACCAAGAAAAACCCCAACCCCAAAAGACAAATAAACCCCTTCAGGGATTTCTGCTTATAGTGGGTGGTACAGCGAGACAGGACTGGTTTTTTGGGGGAAAGTCTTCTCCCTGAATGACTAATGTATGTGCTAATCACAGTTATATAGGCACCCAAACCACTAAATCAGATTTTGTTTCCTCTGAAGGATTTTTCCATTCTACTGAGCTCTTAATTTTTTTTTCTGTTGGCTGATTTATGCCTTTCAACCTGAGCCCTATCAAAGTCAGCATTTAGCGCTGTATTATTTACTTTGCTTTGCCTGCAATTTGCAAATAATATACTGTACTTTCATATAGTTAATTTGTTCATTCCAGTTTATAGTGCATCCATGAACTTTCTGAATTTTGAGCTGAAAATATGATAAGTGGGTTATATTATGCAGTAAGGGAGTTGTTATATGAAAACACTTCCATATCATCAATTACATACTAGCTTAATGCAGAATGATATTAATGCATGAATCAATGTAGGAAGTTGTATAATAGAATTCTCATGAGAACATGAAGCTGATGTTTATTAAAGATGTAAGTTCCACGAAAAGAAGGACTACTTTGTTTTATTCATTTTTCTGATGAGCAGCTCGGCTTCCCTGAATGGGACAATTTCACTGTATATTCACAAGGAGTTCAAGTGTTTCTCATATTTCTCACAAAGTTTAGAAATTTGGTTAGCAACATATATACCATAAACCCCAAATACTGGTTTATTGTCCACAGTATTGCTTCCTTTGAGCAAAGAGAAACCTGACAGCTTTGGAAATGACTCCTCAGACTGCAACCCCCTTGTGTGTAAGCTGAGCTGCCCCAGAGGTGCAGGTGGGGTAGACCTGGGTGAGATCCAGAGTGGAATCCCACCCCTCGGCCGGAGCTTTTTGTGCTTCTACACAGCATGGTCCAAGCAGCCTCAGCACTGTTTTTACCAGCTTGTTCTTCAGTTTATTTCACTGGATCCCAAACTGCAAATTTTCCACCACCCTCCACCTGCAAAATATGTTTCAGATGGGCTGCAGACCCAAGCCCAAAGCTGCTAGGGTTAAAATCAGTAGGGAGGGTGTATCTGAAGGTAAAAGTGTCCCTGAAGGTATGCGACATGGATTGTGTGTTCAGGGTCAGGTACAATATTTTCTGTTGAGGTGGATGGATCTCCTTACCTGTCAGCATAAAAAAGAAAAGAATGGAATGCAATAGAATAGGAATAGTTCAGTTGGAAAGGGCCTACAATGATCATCTGGTCCAACTGCAAGAAATATAAAACCCAGCAAACCTGGAAAGCAGGAAATGAGCTTTGCTCTGACCTCAGTGATCGCAGTGTCTCTCCTGTCAGGTGGGTATTACAGAATAGTGGATAGAAGTACAGGTCAAAACATATTTTAAGATTGGAGGAAAATGGGGTCTCACTTTACTTATTTATACAAAGTTAATGCCTCTATTACACCGAGCACAGGCTTGCCATTAAAAACATGGTATGGGCAGGCATTGGAGTCTGAGCTTCTCTAAGAATGAGCAGTAAAGAGCTAACTCCGTCAGTAGGGCCCATAGTTCCCATTCATCTGAGTTCTACTAATATCTGGAACCAGAATTAACACGCCTTTAGATGAATGGGAGACATTGTACCACATTTGTTCTCATTTGATACAAATACAGCAGTGTTTTTTGAGTGTTGTATTTGATGAGTGTTTATGATTGTTTTTAACAAACATTTAGATGCTCTGGTGATTTTCAGGCTGGCAAAACCACCTTGCCCTGGGTCCATGTTTGCAGTTGACGAATGCCTTTGTTTCCCTTGTCATTGCAAAGTGCTGCAGGCACCTGAATGCCAAGAAGCACCATGGATATTTTCGAAAGAAACCCAGCGCTGCTGGGGAATCTCAGAGAAGAAATTCCTTAAGGAAACAGAGTGAGATGCTGCACAGAGCTGCAGCAAGAAAGCAAAACCTTGGAAAGCACAGCATTGGAAGAAGTCGAGAGTAAACAGCAAAAATTTTGTAGCAAAGATTCAGTTGAGAGGAGGCACTTTCTGAACAGCAGTGGGATAAAACAAAGATAATAGAACCTAAAACAGGGTAAGAAAAAGATTGAAGATTTGTATGATGAGAGGGAAAGTGTGTCCGTGTGTGAAAGAAGAATGGCAATCAATATTCAGAACTGCGCCCAGTTTGTTGAGAAAAGTAATTGGGGATGTACAAGAAAACATAAGCAGGGTAATAGAAGCATGGAAAAGCTGATGAAAGAGCCCATGGGAGTCAAAGGGAATCTCTTCCATGTCAGGCATTTGGTAAGAGGGACCCTGCAGAGAGCTCCCAGGCTTGCAGTCTGGCAGTTTGATTGCTTGATATGGCACACAAATTAAATGATAATTCCATTAAAAAAATATATATTCTTGTTCTTCTCAGGAACCTTGGATGTAGTTGCTGTGGGACAGTTGAAATGGAAGTCACTCTGAAGCTGTTTTACAGAGGTACAAAGCAAAAAATGTGGGTGCATAATGTATTGCCATAAATATGAAAATATTTATATACAACATAGATATTGTCAGCATCCAACCCCCAAAATTAAGGACCACTACAGGGCTGGAGTGGGCATAACAGCTCAGGAGAATGTGTCCTACTCCTCCACTGGTGGCCCAGAGAATATCAGTTGGCAGCTGGGTACATTGGAGTATGTCTAGCACCAGCACTGAGCTGCCCAGCACCATTTCCCACCCATGCTGATTGGACCAAGGACTGGTCCCAGCAGTGTCACCAGAGCAAACGTTACCAGAAATACCATCCTCCACACAATCCTTGAAGCAGGCATGAGGAGTGGCCAAGCTGGTAGGAAATCTCAGTTCTTTATGCAAGATTATGTCCTATTTCTCATTCCCAGCATGCCACAGTGTGATGGATAAGCATCCAAACCACAGAAAAACCTGAAACAAGGGAGCACTCTTATCACTAATGAAGATGCATTGTCACTGGGCTTGGTTCAAAGACCATTAAAGTTTCCAAGTGGTTCCAATGGGAACTAGAACGACCCTTTTCCTAAAGAAATAGAGGCATATATTAAACCTTAATTGGGAAGAGTCTCCACAAGGATTTTCTCTCTGAGGAAAAGGAGTTTTTTGCAGATATAATTGTTTTGGAAGGAGCAATTATTCCATGGATACTTCACATAGTGAATTATAGCTCTTTTTATTATTTTTTCCCTGAAAATGAAAGAGCTTTAACAGTCTTATCAGGGACTGATGGCATTACCTGGCAAGCAGGGGCTGTTTCAACACATATACGCAGCAGTAAGAAGAATTTTTGTACAGTTTGGCTGAATATTTCTCTATTATTCTTTACCCTGCAGCACAACACAGTTTGCAGCAATTGATTGACTTAGCTGGACAGTGAGATAAAACCCTACAAATAAGACCGGTTGGAAGCTGTTCTTCTGCTGTGATTAGATGTATACCAGCCACAGCCAGAGCCATGTTTTGCCTGGGGTCAGATCAACAGGACACAGATTCTGGGGTTTTTACATGTTAATTTTTAGTCAATTTCAGGAGGGCTGGAAAACATTGCCCTGAAAAACCCTTCAAGTGATGGAACATGAGTGTCAGTGTGAGCATCAGTGGGAGCTACAGAATAATCACTTTTTCCTCCCTATCAGAATGATGTTACGGAGAGATGATATGCAGGAGGGAGAGGCTGTCTAAGATAGAAAAGAGAAAGGGACATAAATCTGGGATGGGACAGAAAGAATGAGGTGAAACATAGCAGGGAGGAAGATAGATCCCCAGAAAGAGCTATCATCTGCAAATTTCTCAGTGGTCAGGTCGTGCTTGCTGTTTCAAGCAACTTATGTGAAATCCTGAAGGTCCCTCCCCATCTTTTGCTGAGCATAGCTGCTGCTGAGAGATTGCAGAATAAGGAATCAGTCAAGGCTGATCATTCCTTAGCCCTCCTGGAATAATAATCCAGCCCTCCTGGAAGAGTTACTGCAAGATGTGGCAGAGGGAAAAGATACTTGAAAAGACAAATAACTTTAAACAATTTTGTAACTAATTTGCAGCAAAGTTTTCTTTCATCATGTCCCTCTTTTCTGCCCCAACCTCCTTATTTTTCTTATCAAATCTTGGCAGAGACATTTACATTGAATAGGGAGCTGCCGTTGAGAAACTGTGGTTTCAGTGCTGTAATGAAGCAGCTTACCGCAATGAATTTTAAAGGCTATTTTGGCTGCCTTAAGAAATGCTGATTTATGACTTGAATGCGTCATGGTTTTCTGCAATTAGCAGGGCACCATCTAGAAGTTTTGAAGCATCTTAGGCAGAAACAAGCAATCGCCTCTTTTCAAGTAATTTTTCTAATATATTTTCTTTCATTCAACCAGCAAGTTACTCGCCATTAATAAAGTGGCTTCTGCACAAGCCTCATCCTGAGACCTGGGGAAATTCAGCTGTGTTACTTGCTGATATAGCAATTGCAAAAATAATGGTGTCAAATGTTATGTTATTATAGGTATGAGTAGCTATCTGTATCACACGGCATTATTAGACACAGTAGCAGACAGTGAGATTGGGTTGAATGTCACACAATTCATTCAGCAAAATATTTCTCATCTCAAGGCATTCAGACCTGACAGATTTCTTTTAATGAAACCCTGATTTTTTAATATAAAAATGCTTAGCAAAAATAGAATTTCAATAATGAATCTGATTACATATTCAAGCAGATATCAATTAAAATTGTCATTATGAACAACATTTTTTCTTAAATTTTTAACAAGATGTTAGATTTTTAATTGGTTATTTCTGTGAACAAAAAAAAAGGGGGGTTTGCTTTCGAAAATAACTTTGCAAGTTTGAATTGCATATAAAAACTGAATCATGATAAAGGAAGCATGCTTATGAGATTTTTGTGATCTAAAGGACATAGAATCATAGAATAGTTCGGGTTAGGAAGGACCTTAAGAGCATCTGGTCTCAATCACCCTGTCATGGGCAGGGACGCCTCACACTAGACCTCCACAATGTTACACATCTTTCTACTAGCATTCTTTTCTGCAGAAAGAATATTTCTATCTCTACTTTTTTGTTTTTCTTGAAGGGTGAAGAGTTGATGGTTTAGTATAAACTGCTAATTTAATGTTTTGATGCCTGCTTCATCTTTGGGTATGCGTGGTTTACAGAGAATCATTTATAGAGACAGAAAATACGCATCCAAGACAGGTGATTTTGGGGCTGGATTTGTGGCAAATCAGCCTCCAGCCCAGAAGAATTTGCTGTGTGAGTCATGAGAAATACCATGTGGGTGTTACAGAGATCTCCACAACAAAATGGAGATAATTTCCCACAAAACACTGCATCTTGTGTGTTGTGAGAGCCATGAGTCTCCTGTGTGACACAGAGAAACAAAGCCTGGCTAGGCATGCTAGCCTTTGCAGGAGACATGAAACTTCACCTTCTGTGAAACAGTGAGGACAGGTGTTGCACCAACTTACAGCATTTTGTTTCTGAAAAGAGATTGAAACTTTATTCTCAAAAGATCAGTTTTTCAAGATGTCTTCCATCCCATTTGGGGATGGGAAAGAGGGAAAAAGTTCGTCATGTTCCAAAGGACAGAAATTCTGAATTAAAATAGCTGCCATAAAAAGAGAAAATCAAGGCTACAGCAACCACTCTATGCATTCTGAGCAAGCTGCACGTCAGCATCATCCAGCTTTGAATCAGGTTCTGCTCTTGTTACAGGCAGCTTTTCCTGAATTTCCTATTAAAACACATCCATTAATGCTTTGTGCTTGCGTTACTAAGAGATGCCACCGGATGAAGAGGAAGACATAGAATGAAAGACTAAGCAATGAAGAGGATGTTTGCCTCAAATGTGACATTTGGAAAATGGTGGGTATGGAGGAAGCAGGTCAGCTGTGCAAGGCTAATATGAGCACTAAGTCATTTGCTTGTGTTCCATCCTGATGTCAATTATTGCAGATATATAAAAAAGAATATGCTTACTGGTCCCTGCAAGTTATGGAATGGAAATACTGCCCATTTTTGCATTTGAAATAAATGCATTATCCTTAGCTTTCCTTTATGGAGTCATGGCTATTTATTGCAGGAATCAGTCATGGTTATTACAATAGCATTTCTCCTTGCCATGTCCTGATTGGCTAATGTACATTTTGGTTTACTGTTAATGCACACTGCCTCAGCGAATAACTTTATAAGGGAGGAATAAATGAAAGCCCAGCGTTAAACTAGTAACTGCATTCAAAAGCATTTGGTTTATCAGACTCCTGCTGTGTCTGTTATGTGTGATTTTGATGAAGGCAAGTGCAGTAACGTAACGTGGAACATGCAAGCCTTAATGATGGCTCTAGCTCAGTACTCACCATATTTACAGCAGCAAAAAAATTCCCCTTTTAAAAGCAAAATACAACCTCAGGAAATACAAGGTTTATATTCCTGCCAATTCCTACTGCACTTTCCCAGGGAGGTGTTAAACCCATTATCAGTCATCAAGGACGAAATCAGCACTTCCACCTTTCAATGCCGTTTGATTGAACGTACGTAGTGAATGGCAGGCTTGAAGTAAAAAATAGGTACTTTGCACTTCTGTCCACATGTACATGGAGCCCATTGGGATGAAAGTATCAGCCTAAGCTCCACATAGTATTAATCATGCAGGATTGCTCCATAAAGCTGATTTTCTTTTGCTTCTTTGAAAGCCTCCTGTAATTGAGGCTTGTACTCCTTTCTTCTATAGTCTGTAGTGCATATAGAGCAAGACAAATTATGATGTTGAGAAATGATGACTTTCTAAAATTTCCAACAATTTAGTGATAGAAATAAAACAAGGAAATGTCAGAATCATTTATGGTTAAATCAGCAGGGTCTGACAGCATTTCTTTTATATATGGATTTTATCATTTTGCCCTTTTATAATTGCATTGGTTGGAAAACTTGGTGCAGGATACATCATCATTCTGTTGTTTTCATGGAAGAAGGACATCGTACAGCAGATTGTGGTCTGCTCCCCTCTGCCAGAGAGACTCCATTGCTACATCTTATTTCTATACCCTCAGCTGCCTGGGGCATGTGCAGCTTTGAGATGGGTGAGTAAGTGTTGGGACTAAAAAGGTTGGACAGTAGCTAGCACAACAGTCAGGCAGGGATGTGATGCTGTGAAGTTCATGTGTGGGCTTTGCAGCAAACTTCAATGAGCCCAAGCAATGAGTGTCAAAGTTAAAGTGCTTCTCTGAGGGAAATCAAAGCCTGGTGGAAGTGTTGGTTGATAACACCACTCTGTTGCTCTTTGAGGTAGGCAAGAAACATCCTGTTACCACCTGACATATAGATGCAGCGAAGTGCACTTACACTTGTACTTTAAAGACTGTAAGCCAGACTGGTACAAAGAAGTCCGAGCATCAGAGAATTAAGCCCTGAGGCACAAAGGCCAGATCTGTACTTGAAAGAGCTCCTTTGTGTTGCTTTGCTGGCAAACCCTCCTAGAAGGAACGGGGTGTATGTAATGCCATACAGAGTAGAGCGAAAGAGTTTTTATGTAGGGATACCAAGCTTTGTATGCCAGGACTTGTGTGGATAATACTTCGTTCCCAAAAGATGTTAGGGTCACTTGCTGTGGAGGCAAGTGGCTTAGCAGAGACTAGCATGAGCAAAATGAGCTCCTGCCAGCCTGGGCAGCTGAGCTGAGACCTCATTGCCATTTGTGAAGATACACTGAAGGACCCTCTCAATAGCAACCTGTGGCACAAGGCCATCTGCTCTATGAGAAGTTTGTTCTTACTCCTTCACTACTTTTTATATTCTTGCCAGGGATGCAAGTCTTCTGGGTCAAATATTTTCCTGTTTCCTTCTCCTCTTTGTTCTTTTGTGTCTATTCCAAATGGCTGCGCTTCAATCCTTTCCTGCTAGCCAAGATTCAAAATTATCTTGCTGACTACGAACCAGCGACCTTCTTGGGCTTTAAGTCTGCTTAACCACATGGTTGTACCCCCTCTTTCTCCTGACACAGCTGGAGTGCCACACAGTCCTTCAGAGCAGCTGCCCCGAAGGGTAGGTTTCCTGAGGAAAAGGAGGTGACTAAGGATATTTCCTTTTGAGTATCTGCGCAAGTTCCTGTCTGCTTTTCAGACCCACAATTCAGCAGAAACAAAGGAGCAACCAAACTGGTTGGCAAACCAGTCAGAGTGTACGGCTGTTCATTTTATGCAGAGCTCAGAGATTCTGGGTTTGTGCCTGCAGAGTCACCAGATTTTAAAAATGATAATTTCTGAGACCAATCTAAAAGGCTAATTGTTGCTGTTACTGATCTGCTTTAAAAGCCATGATTAAAACCAAAGAGAACAGCCACAATTCCTGCCAGCTGTGGGAAGCTTTACGGCTGCCTTGTTCCAATTACAGGGTTTTTTGTAGCGAGCAGACTGTATTAGCATAGCTGCAGCTCCCTTCTAAGAACAGTAATCATGAGAAACATTTAATGGCAGGCTTTAGACCATGTTTTTCTTTCTTTTTCCCTATAGTGCTAAAAGTGAGGGATTCTGGTGCCCATAAAACATTTTTTTTCTCCCAGTTTAATAACAGGTTTGGAAAAAGGGAGTCAAGGTTCAAGTTTATGTAGTCAGTATGTGTATTCACTGTTCCAAACAGAAGTAGCTGTCCCACGGTTTAGATGGCAGGTTCTGTTTGTGCATCATGCTCTGCTTTTACAGGGAGGGCAGAAGGAGCAGAAAGGCGAACTTGCCTAGGAAATGCTCAGAAAAACCCTCCAGCCTTCCACTCTCCTGAGGTCCCATCCAGGACACTAAGAAGGAGAAAACAACTGTGAGCAAAAGTGGTTCGTAACTGTCAGGTTCCAATTTAGCAGCACAACGCTTCAATGGGCACCCAGCCCCTGGCCCTTGAGAGCAACCCACAGTGAATACAATGCAGTCAGCCTCACGTGGAGCCCGCCTATAACCCAATGCAGTCACCCTCATGTGGAGCCCATCTATACTTTTATTGGTGTGCTCCTTACCACTTGCAGATAGAGGGCACCCCTTTCTAACAATCGTGACTGATAAATTAAGGTTCGAGATGCCTGAGTTCGGACACAGCACAAACAAGGCACGGCAAGGGTAACCTGAACTCATGTCGTTTTATTAGTCACAATCCCGAGGGTAATTATCTAACATATGGAGAAAGAGAGAAATGAAGGGCGGGGGAGGGAAGTTACAAGCAGAAATAGTCACCACACTGGATCCTATGGCATCCCATGGATCCGTTGACGGTCCTCAGCAGTTGGTGGTGGGTGCACACACAGGTTCTTCTTTTATAGCTGCAATTTCGATGAGTCATTCCGGTTGAGCCATCTTATGCCAATCACTTTCTCGGTGATGTCATTGTCACTGGGCATGGCTGGGATCTTCGTGCCCCTGACCCTGCTGCTGCTTGCCGGGTACCTGCAGTGAGTGCTGCCCGCAGCCAATCAGCGTCTGCTGTGCGGGAACAGGAGCAGGAGGAGGGTGAGGCAGGGGGAAAGGGGGCATTTGTGGCTGACATTGAAGTGTCCTTAGCCACCTAATATGTGATCTCTGCAGCCACGACAGTCCTTGTTCGTTCGGCCATTTTGAACAGAAGGTAAAACTTGAAATGGTGGCAGATTTTCTGAGTCATCACAAAAAATGGTGGAGCCGAGTCCCAGAACAGCACCTAGGGTTGACTAGATCACAGCAAGAGGAAGGTTGGACTACACCAGACAGTCTGCTCCCTGTCTGGAGTTCGTCTTCAAAAGCCAGTGACTCAAGAAACTGCCTTCAAAAACCAGCCAACAAATCTCCCAGTAGCCCAGGCTCTCCATTAGAAAAATGTTGAATACCTGCACTGTTGTCACGGGCAAAGGAGTCTTCTAGGACAACATGTTGCAATAACACTGTCTAGTTCAGTTGTATTCTTCCTGGGATTTGATCCAAAGCCCATTGAGGTCAATCAGAACCTCCCACTGAATTTATAATGGCTTAAGCTCAGTTTAGTTGAAGCTACTAATCCAATTTCCACAGCCAGTGCTACTGTCTGTGAAGTCCCAGTGCTGATACATACAATCTAGCTTGCTGCCGGTGGTAGCATTGTTATGGTTCCTGCTGGTCTCAGCTCTCTCTGAAGCAAATATGTTCACATATCTGCAGCCACAGAAACTTGGACACAAGTCTTGCAAGATAAGCTAATTTGGGCCTTCTCCATTATGAATGGAAGACCTCCAAGAACAGCTTAGGATATAGGTAAAATTGACCATAATAATTTAATAAAGGGGCACTCTTCTGCTCAGTGCTGCTTTGAGAGATGTCATCTCTAGGAAGGTACATGAAAATAAGTCAGTAGAGACCACTGAACACCTCTTCCAAAACAAGGACCATTACTAACCAGTTTTGTTACCAATTTTCTCAGTTCTTTGAATAGGGAACTGAAAGGTCTTTAAATAATTGATAGTGTAGTACTTCACAGCTAGTAGGGGTATTGTCCCAGTCCATGGGCAGATGCAGCCTTTTCTCCAGACACTTCACAAGAATAGACTTACTTGTGCTGGAGGCCAAGGGTGTATGATGTGTTGATGAGTTTCTCAAATTAATTCCCAGTTTAGACATAGTTTTATCTTCTGATCCGACTGCAGTTATGCTCAGGAGCCACCCAGCTGTACACACAGTTCTGTGGCTCAATAGCTAGTCTTTTCCCACTTAAAATTCCCTTCCTGCAAGCATTTAAGGTGTGAGCTTGATCCTTTCAGTGTTCATGAAGAGTGAAAACACATGAGGACTCAGGGAGATGGAAAATAAATTTATTTAGAGACTAATTTATTTAGGCTAATATTAAAGAAAAATTTAATTCACCTACAATGTCCTGCTAGATGTGAGATGCAGTTCACAAGTGTCTATTTTTTGCATTTCAAACCACCTGTGCAGAGCCACAGCAATGGGGTTTCCCATAGCACACTTTAGGGATCCTTGGAAATGAAAAGTTCTTTATGACTGGAAATCAATATCGTTCACAATAAAGGGTATCAGTTCCACAGAAAAATGGCCATTGAGCTGTGTAGCGTCCTTTAAGTTATTGTTGAAGTTACTTGTGTTTCAAGATTTTCTAAGTTTCTTTTATTTTCCAAGAAACTGGAGATGAAACATCTGCTATAAATCCAGTAAATCCGAAAGTGCCAGATGTATAACAGCAAGTCATACCTCAACTTCTGTTTATCTGGAATTTCTGAAAACATTTCAGATACAATGATGATCAGTACCAGCTTCCTACTGGAAAGGTCAATAGAGGCTTCAGTCTCTGATTCAGAAACCAGATGAGTTATCCATGAAACATCCATTAGGACACAGACCTCAGGTGTGGAAAAAGACAACAAACAATTACAGAGACTTTCTGGAATAAAAGTGATTTAAGCCATGGTCACCTGCTTGCTCAGAAATAACTGATAAAATCGGTGATGCGATTTCTTGTGCTGTCCTGCCTGCTTCGTGTCAGGAAGATGCAGCCTTTCAATGTCTGATTAAATGTTTTTGACACTGTAGCACTGTGCTAACAGAGAACTGTTTTAGCAAGACTGCTGTGCCATCTGGTTTCAAGATATGAGTGAAATGCTGACCCCTGAATGGTGCTGGGAAGGGCGCTATTCATGGCATGGAAAGGAAATTTCTTTATGGAGGGAATCTGCAAGCGATTCTACTTGGCTACACTGAAAGTAATAGGTGGTTCTCAAGAGTAGTTGTACTATGAGCTGCTGAGACAGGAAGTTTATAGTAGAGTGGGATAATTCCATAGTCTGAAAGCATATTTGTTTATTGATTCACCTATTATGTTGTTAAAATATAATCATTATAATCCGTGCATTACAAAGGAAAAAAAGAAAGACAGCAATTAAAGCCCAGACACAAATGGGAGTTAATTCTCCAAAACCATTTCCTGTGAAGATATTTGAGGGTTTCAGCAGAGTAACTCCATTTTCTCATGAAAACCCCTGGTCTGCAATGGATCTTTGCAAAATAATCTAATTATAGTTAACACTCTTATGTTCTTTGGTGCTTTGAATAGAGCTGATGATAATATTACAATTATTCCAAAGCAAATAGCTATGTGGTTCAATCTGACATTTCATATGGATAAAAACCCAAACATTTTATTAAAAACAATGGATAAGGGAAATTATTAATTTTCTAGGTAACATAACAAGAGAAGGAAAACCACCATTGTTTTCTCAACAACAGGAGAAATACGCCTTGCCAGACACTGTTCTACAAACACGTTTAATTAAAAGACTGTATTCATTGTCTCATGAGCTCTAGGTGAGAGCAGGTGAAACCTTTCTCCTTCCTGAAATCTTCCCATATACCTTCCAAAATAAATGAGTATCCGAAGAGTAAGACATTCTGCTCACTTGAAGGCTTATAACCATGCCTGAAAAAGAAAGATTAAACATGAGAGAATGGTATAAAGTCTGAGAATGTGCATTTAAATCTTCTGGTTCAATTTCAAACAGACAGACCTCATTTTTATTTTTATTTTGTTTAATAAAGCCCTACTGGAAGCCAATGAAGTTGGAAGTATGTTGGCTTTGTTTCATTTCTGGTATAATTAGTCACATATTGTTGAATGCTGACATTAGGTATCACAATACCCACCATCAGCCTCTCTATAGAAATGAAAATGCAATTGAAATTTGCTGCTGTCTCTGCTGGTTTTGTTGAATCTGTTTTATTTTATCAGCAATCCTGTTGCAATGTTCTTAGACCGGGGAGGTTAAGTAACCTGATGTGAGTGTAAACCATGTTCACATAGGCATGGCTACACAGCCAGTTTTTCTGGTACTTTGAGTCACAACTAACATCTTTTGGTAGCTATGGTACAAGACATGTCTGGGAACTGGGCTAGGGTTCTTGAATGCACAGACAGCTCTTAGCAATCTGCTTTCTTCCCTGTGGGACAGCATGAAGACAGTATCTAGATAGATGGGAAAACCTATCGAGAGCATCCTCTGCAGCCCTTGCTGGTCCACACTGGCATAGGCACTATAGCCACAACACAGCAGCCTCATGCATGGTTCGTGAACTGTTCATCATAGATGTCCTCCTCCAGGGTCACCTCTGCTACAGCAGCCCTTTTTTCAATTGCAATCCTACCCACCCAGCCATGGCAAACCAATTCTATTTGGACCAGGATGTCTGCAAAGGGGCATCTTGGAGGTGTTTGCACAGAGCCAAGGCTTATGCACTGTGAAAGGTATAATAGAGTAAACCCAGACTTTGCTGAAACTGTGTTTGAGTGGAAGCAAGCCTGTCTGCCATTTGACTAGATGACTGACATGTTTTATCTCCCCCTGAGAAAGCAAATATTTTTGCTGTCAAAATGTCTGTAATACAACCCGTTCTCACTCTTTCCTTGGTGTAACAGCAAAAGCTTCTATGATTTTAATCAGTGCTGGATTTTGTGCTCCCGCTAGTATTGGAAATCCAAGAACATACAACGCTGCACTCTGGAGACAGCTGGAGCTATTCTTTTTTAAGGTCACAGCAAATGTAATAATGCCAACAGCTCATAGGGCTCTTCATTAGGCTGTGTAACTTTCCAGCACATCAATCACTTAGTGGAGGGTGTTTACTTACTTTCCTTAACGGAGAGGCTGTTTTTTTTTTTTTATTACTAGTAACCTAGATTTAATTCTTCTTTATGTTACAGACACGTTTGACTCAGTTGCTGTTGGGAATTCAGTGATGCAAAGCACAGAGGCAGCGGTTGGATTAAACTACTCCAAGTAGGTAAGGCCAGACTGGTACCCAGAGCACTGCGCATCTCCTTGTTCCTCCTTACCATCACAGGGCTCAGGACCAGAGTGGATGATACTTGAATAGCTGGAATTTGAACTTGAATGTGTCTTCTCCCCTCTGCACAGGTCAGCCCTATACTAAGCCTCAGCTGCATTCCATGAGTCTCTGAAACTATGGAAAGATTTTGGTCTGTTGTAAACCCTGCTATGATATTGAGGTTAACTAGATACCTGACACTGTAACATAGGAGTAGATAAAGTAACATAAATTGCCACTTACTTGGTCCTAGCTTACAATAAAAAAATTCTTGGAACTGAAAATGCCAGGCTGCATCTGCCGTGGGCTCTGAAGGACGTAACTGCGGCCCCAGGTTTTGCTCCCCATGGCTGTCTCATACTCAGCGGACAGAGGCTCAGGCTCTCTCTATGGGCTGGATAAAACTTCTGGGGGAAATTAGCAGAAAGTTGGTTAAACAGGTGAGCAGTGCCCATTAGCTGTTGCTGAGGGTGAGCGTTGGGTTGTGTTGCTCCAGGCTTTGCTTCCTTCTGAGCTGTTCTGTGTTTGGTTGCCTTCTCTGGCCCCAAAATAGCCATTCCTGCAGGAGCTCCTCTCCCCATCTCCTGGCCAAGAGCACAGGATGCTTCCACAGCCATGCTCCATCTGGTGCTTCCCAGCACAGACTCTCTGCCCGCCTTCCAGGTGCATTTGCATGCAGCAGTTTACATTAGACACTTTAATGTTATTTAATCAGAAATTCAGGCTCAGGAGTTTGTTTTGGGTTTCTTTGCCCTTGTTTACTTAGTATTAGTAGCTAGCTCCTGGGAGCTTGCTGTAGCCAGCCCCACTGACAGCTCTGAGCTTTGGAGTGGTGCTGGTGCTCATTGAGGCTCCCTGCTCATTCTTTCCTTAATTGAAGGTTGGGGTGAGGATAAGGCTTGGCTTACACCCCCTGTGAGACCTCATATGCAGAGAGCTGTGCATAATAAGAAGGCAAAAAAAGCAGACCCCTGCCTGAGGTTTGTTTTTTTTTCCCCAACCCGTCCTTGGGAAGCTGGGAAGATGTAAAGGTGCTCTACAAGCAGCAGGAGGGGAGACCTAGCTGCTTCCTCAGTGTTTATATATTTTTTATAGTGCTTCCCAGGGATTATATATTAATACATCAGGCTTCATCAGCTTCAGAAAAACACACACACAGAGCAACAGAGGGGCTGGGAAAAACATCGGGTCTCAACACCTCTGTGATCTCTGGCAGCACACACATGTCCCTGCTTGCACACGTGGGACCAGGGAGAAAGAAAAAAGGAAACCAAAACCCTCAGCTGCATGTCATGGCAGCAAGAACCACCACATCTTGAGGAGGAAGGGAGCATCCATTCCTGTTGCAAATTGTAGTGCCATACACGTGGAGAACAGATAGGAGCAACGCAAGTGGAAGCGGATAGAGAAAGGCAGTTATTGTGGATTAATGGATAGCTGGCAATTATATGAATGCTCTCAGGCAGAGGCAAGGAAAATGTAATTTGATTTTATTTAGCCTTCACTGGCCAAGTTAAGTTCATTAATAAGCTAAGGGTAAGCACACAAATGTTTACACTGTTGGGCCAATTTTAGTCCTTGGTAGGTATGTTCACACAGAGATTTTAATGCAGTTTCACGAGCCTATTCCTCCTTTCTGGTGGTGAATGTGGCTCTCTCACAGGGGACGCACCACCTCTAGCTCCTGTTGGCTGCAGCCCCTGTGTGCCACATCCCAGTGTTTAAGCCCCATTCCCAGCCTCTCCACTATCTGAAAGTGAGCACTGGAAGGCAAATGAGAATTGTTTATTTACTAACCAGGGGAAAAGAGAACAGACTGTTAATGTTCAAAAGAAGTTAAGTGATGTGCTGGAGGAAATACCTATCAAAGGTGGAAAAACATAGCCCTATTCCTGGCTTAAAAGACCACCTCTTCTCTTTCAGCAGTGCCTTGTGATGCTCATGTCTGCCCAGATAAGTTTCTGTGGGGAGGCTCATCCTGCAT
The DNA here is from genome assembly GCA_026283885.1 of Poicephalus gulielmi. NCBI lineage: Eukaryota > Metazoa > Chordata > Aves > Psittaciformes > Psittacidae > Poicephalus > Poicephalus gulielmi. Next base: position 52,006 of record JANEXQ010132044.1, on the reverse strand, counting down.
GTCTGCCGGTCCTTGCTTGCTACACCACATTAGTGTCAGTTCTCAGCTATGGCACAACACTGTTGAAATCTATGAACACCCAGTCATCAGACCTTGGCCACCGATATTCCCAATGGTTATGGGTGAGTAGAGTAAACTAGCTGGTGGGCATGTTTTGTTGTACTGAATGTATCAGAGATGATACACATGGGGAGAGAGCAGGAATTCCTTGCAGTAGGTAGCTTTTCTTGCTGTGAGACTCTTGGTAGATGCTGCTGCCAAGAATGCAGGAGCAACTGACCAAAGGTTTGGCACTCTGAGGGTGCCAGTGTTCTTTAAGTTGCTATTTCTCTATTATGGATTTGGTTTACCCACTCTGGTGTCAGCTCCCCAGTCTTTCAGTTCTACAAATGTGGCTGACAGTCTTTTCAGTTTAATAAAGAAAGCAGCAGCAATACTGTTTGGATGGAGCTGAGGCATACCATCCTTCTGATCGCTTTTGTGGCCTGCCGCCTGCCTCTGGACTTGCTCCAGCAGACCCATGCCTTGTACTGAGGGCTGCAGAGCTGGATATAGTACTCCAGGTGAGGTCTCAGAAGAATGGAGCAGAGGGACATCTTTGACCTGCTGGCCACTCTCCTTTGGATGCAGCCCAGGATGTGGTTGGCTTTCTGGACTGCAAGCTCACGCTGTCCACTCATGCTTGGCTTTACATGCACCAATACCCCCAAGTCCTTCTCCTTGGGGTACTCTCAATCCCTTCATCTCCAAGCTTGTATTGGTACAGGGGTTGCCCCAACCCAGGTGCAGGACCTAGTACTTGGCCTTGTTGAGCCTTCTGAGGTTCACATGGGCCCACTTCTTGAGGTTGCCCAGGTCCCTCTGGATGGCATCCTGCTTCTCAGTGCGTCAACCTCACCATTCAGTTTGATGTCATCTGCAGACTTGCACAGGCTGATAACAAAAGGAGACGTGTTTTGTGTAGATCCACTCTGCAGAGCTCTGCTTAATACAACAGCACTCATGGGTATGCGGCTGGGGTGGGGAGCTGCTCCTGTATGGCGTTTATTGTCTCACAAGTGTGGCAGGCAGCTGGGTAAGCAAAGAGAAGAGCAATTTTCTGAATGCCTTCTGCTGAGTGGATGCAGGGCTACAATACAGCACAAGTACTCCATCTACCTGAAGTGCAGACCCACTGCTGCCAATAGATTAGCCTTAATGCCCTTGGAAGTTTTCATTCAGATAAGCAACCATGTTTCTGGCTGTAAATATGAAGCATCTCTCTGTGGTGGAAATTTTCTTTTCTGGGAGATTATGTCTGTGGATGCCAGAAGGTACTTGGCAATAAGTGCCCTCTGCATTTGGCTCCCTGCACAGCCTCCATAATCCACTCACTGTCTGAAGATGGTTTTTAGCTGAAAAATTCAAATCTCCATCTTAAAACACTTCGCTGTCCTGCCACTCTCAATTCCAGAGGTTGTTGTTCTGCTCAGTATTTCTCCACCTTGGGAATTTGGTTTGAGACCAACTGCTCACAAATTAAATAGTTTAGCACTTTTTTCATTTGGTAATGCTTTTGCAGGAAAGGCCCATCAGGGAATATGGAGATAATCAGCTTGGAGAAAACCCTGAGAAACCTGTCTGCACCTCTCTAAATAGGTCGCCCAACAGGCAGCATCCCTGCAAAATTGTATGAGGTGCCTCTGAGATAGCCTCCAGATTATTTATGGTGTTATAATTCAATTGAGTGGTGGCAGGGGATCAATGAGGGTGGCTGTGAGATTCTCATGTGCCAGATATTTTTGGAACCTACAGAGGAAGAAATGAGTATTTAGGATTGAATAATTACAAGGGTTAGGATTTAATAGGGAGTTTGTACTGCAATCTGTGGATATTAGTCTAGCTGAGTAACTTCATATGGAGGCATAGTAATGAAAGCAGTCATCAAACAGGTAGCTAAGATGCTGCTTATAAATAATCAGTAAATGATCTATGAGAAAAGAGAGCTGACATGCTTGAACAGTGTTTTATGACCATCCCTAAATTATGGAGATAGATGCTCTAAAATGTGAGTCTGCCTTATAGCCAGCAGCCCATAAAGTCAGTAAAGCACAAAAAGGTTACGGGTTAAAGCCAGATGCATTCCTCTCTGCAACAGACTGAGAGCAAATTTTCTTTGAATCATTTAAAGGAAATGGGGAAAAAATATGTAGCTGAGAGAATAACGTGTGCTTTAATGTAAGGGAATGAAATGCTTGCAAAGCGCTTTCCTAGGGAAAGAGCATTAACTCTTGGGTTCAGAGCTGTCCTGCTAGAGGTGCAGATGAAACATGACTGAGCTGCAAAAATGAGCAGTATGTTGCTTTGGTTCAGCTACAAGAGCAAAATAGTGAAACACTTGTAATATTAGTCCTCTTACATGCTGGGCAAGTTTAAGACACCTCTTTCAGAAGCTTTACTAGTCTTTCAAACTTTCATCTCAGTGCAAGCCACCTTAAAGTAAAAATGAACATTCCTCATTTGCTGAAGCCATGAGGTTTCACTAATCAGTGCTAACTGGTTTGTGAAACCTCTGCCTGCATTTCCTTATAAGCAGTCAAAAACCTAGAGCTCATTAAAAGGCTACTATCTTATCCTCCCCTCTACCAGTTCTAAGCGAATAGAAATCATTTCCATCTGTTAATCTGCTTGATGAGAGCAGGATAGCATGGATGGCACTTCTCTGTGCATGTCTGTGATGGGATTTCTGTATGTGGCTGCAGAGGATGCTGTTACTGACCTTATCAGATGCTCTTGAATTGCATCATGACTCATCAAACTCTCACATCACTCACTCAGTCCCCCACAAGAGTGGTTTTAGTCTGAATTAGCATGTAATTCCATAAGCAGAGCCCTCTTCAAAGTGCTGTTTGGGAAGCCTGGCTACATGCTCAGCAGCCAACAGTGCACTGCTCCTCTGATAAATCAGCAGTGCCTCCTTTTGCCTTCCCAACATCTGTTTCCTATTTAAATTCAAGGGTATTACTTTGATAAAAGGTCAAATGCAATCCTGGAGGTGGGAGGATGTTACTGTCCTGCCAGCACTTTGCAGTTGTAGTACCTGCTATTTTCTGTGCAAGAAATCCACGTTTCTAAGCCCTGCCAGCTGTCAGTGGTGAACAGCAAGTTTAATTTATCACTTGGAAAGCTGTGAGCAGACATGCTTTGGAGTGGAAAGTGGTATTTAGTGGTTGAAGTCCTGGACTGAGATGCAGTTAATCTGGGTTCAGTCCCTGCCTTTATCACAGGTGTCCTGCAGTCAGGGTAATATTCAGAACCAAGATGCAACCCCCAAGGGTATATACTGCAGGAGCATTTTGGACACTTCACTTCCGTCCTCATTTAGGTACCATATAGCTTCAAAGCCCAGTGTTTTCTACGTCAGGTTGCAGGACAGGGATGGGAGACCACCTGCTCATTCTCCTTTTGGGACACTGGGGAGTTAAGACAGAAAACCAGTGAAATCAGGAAAGAGAATAAGCAAGATGAAGTCTGAGTCTTCAATCTAGGGAAGACCTCACTTCCAGGCTCTTTTCTCAGATCCTGGGGAATTTACATTTCTCCTGAAAATATATAGGGAAATTTCAATACTTTCTGTCAAGGCACCTGAGTTTACAAAGTCAGCATTCTGTGTGATTCTCCTTATTCTCCTGCATTCCTCACTGCATCACAGCTCAGCTTCAGCAAGAAGATGGACACCAACAGCAGCACCTCAGGAAACCAGCATACGTTTAACCTGTGACAATGGGGCAGCCTCGAGACATGCTTCCTAGGGGAGACCTAACCATGTCGGATCTACAGCACAAGGCAGACAGCATCTCCTGTTCCGCAGAAGAGGCAGGAAAGTGCCGGAAGCTTCTGAGATGTGATGAGTGTTGGGCACCTCTGAAACATGGTGATGCTATCTGGACAGTAAGGTTCTGTTGACGTGGTCTAGACATATCTCAGAGAGAAGGCCTCCAAATATATGGCTTCAACTCTAAAAATAACCCTTATTTCTAATGAAAGCAGTTATATCATCCAACAGTCATTCCTGGAAACCACAGACCTGATGGACAGTGACAGAACTGAATGGTAATTTATGAAGAGACCTTGTGAGATAGCAAGGATCCTTAAAATGGAAAGTTGTGCTGCATAAGTGATATGATAAAGCACCTTTATTAGAAACTATCCATGAACTAGCTGTTCTCTGGACAATCAAATCATGCCACTTTCTACTCACACTGCTTTTGTCAGGCTGAAATACTTCAGCACACAACTAAATAATATAATAAATATAATGAAAAAATAACCCTGACATGCTCATTTGTCTATCTTGTCACCCGTGATCTATATTTTGGAGTATATCCTGAGATGAATGGCTGAAAGACCCTGATTGTGTTATGAAAAGCACAGGCTGTCCTTCCAAGCAAGATGATAGATTTACCTGATAGCCAAGTATCTCTCAAGTATTAATTCTTATCTGTTTTTAGGAACAATAGGAGCTGTTTCTGGCTTCTTCATAGTGCCTTTATGATAAAGAAAATATATTCAGATTTAAGGCTATCCAACACCATTATGCATATACAGCATAGGCAGCTATAGGTAGTCTTTACACAACTGTAGGTTGCCTATGGACAGCTATAAGTAGACTGTGGACAGGCAAAGGCTGCTTGCAGGCCAGCACATTAGACCTGCTCTGCTTTTGAGACCCTAAGGTACTTACTATATGTTTCAGTAGCTTCAAGTCTGCTCTAAACTTGGGCAAAGCAAGCAAACCTCAAACCCGGGCAGACAACACCTATTTTTGTACAGTTTGGTATTAAAAAAGGCACTGTGCCTAGATGAGAACTGTGAAGGCGAAAATCTGATTTTGTATTATATTGAGCAGAAAGAAAAAAAACCAAATGTATATCTGGACCCAAATCTCCAAAGATCTACCAGCATAGCTGAGGTTCTCTAGTGCTAATAACTTCAGTGTCGAAAGAAGACACTAGAAGAACAGCAGCTTCCTGGTATAAACAAGGAAAATTTGGTTGTTTAGTGCTTACTGTGGCAGGGGCATATATCTCTGCCATGCTTCATTCAAACACACACCAAGAGAAGTCACTCCTGCTCCTCATTTCCTCCCTCTATCTCTGGTCACTATTAATCACTAGGCGATTACATTCTTAAAGATAAATCACCACAAGTTTCTCTTCTGTAAACAGAGAAACAGCTTTTCTTTGTAAAGATTGATTTAGTTGCCCTGCAATTTCCTGTTTAATTAAACAGGATCAGTCTGACAAATGTGGGGTTTTAAGCACTTTGTTTCTAGCTTGATTTCCTTCTCCTAGGAACATACAAAGGCTGGACTTGTTTTTACAGCATTGAGAGGGTAGCTAGATTAATACCAGTCACTTTGCCCTTGGGTATTGATTAGTATTAATCAGCTACTTCAGATAATTTCATATAAGGGAACTGCCAAAGTGATTCTCAACCATCCTTTGTAGCACTCAGCTGCAGCAAAATGAATGTCAGACCTCATTTTGAGCCAGAAGATGTGTTTTGGCCAGATATGGGATATCTTTGCTCTCCTTTCTTCTCAGCTGCTTTGAGCCCTGCTCAAAGAAATGGAATCTTTATTGGTCACAGATCTGCAGGTTGAGGAAGTAAAAATATGCTCCAGCGCTGCATCTTCTTCAGAAAGGTAAAGGATCTCCTGAGATGGGGCATGTGCTGAGAAATTTGCAGGCACAAACCTAAAGATTATCCTCAGATGGATTTGAGACTTGTAGCTTAAAACTAATGTATCCCCAGACACAACAACAAATCAAAGGTCTGGGCTGGGAGCCCTCCATTTGGAGGGAAGAAGGATGAGAAAAACATTGCTATATGGGGTACCAAATCATGAGGATGGGAGATGCAGCTGCTAGCCAGGACCTTCAACATTCAGGCTAGGGGGTACCTGGTGAATGAGGATGACTTTTAGAAGAAATTTCTTTGCATACAGGGCAGTGAGGAGCTGGCACATGCTCCTGAGGGAGCTGTAGAGGTGGATGGCAACAGCAGGTCCAGAAAGGGATCAGCCACAATGATGAGCCACATGAAGGTAACAGGGACAGGAGGAGGAAGAGGCTGGGGCAGGCAGGTGGACAGTGTAACAGAACTATTATTACTAGGGGGAACTGCACGGTGGGTGGACAAGGAGCAGCAGCAGTGGGTAAGAAGCTGTGGGAGAGCATGTGCTATTGTGGCAGTGCTGTGTTCCTGGTGCCTACTGCTGTGCTAAAAAGGAGGTGAGTCCTTCTACATTGATTATTGTCTTATCTCAAAGCAGTCATCAAGATGAAGTTTATGGCCTGGGAAAACAGTAGACTGTCACCTTTTTATTGGCTTTCAGACAAATGTTCCCTGACACTGGAGCCATCTGTAGATTCAGTCCTGCCACTCCTTTTATTCATGCCTCTGTTTAAATGTTTTCTTGAAAAGGAGAAATCCAAAGCACCATTTATCCCCTTCAATCTCTTCCTTTGCATCCACCTGGGAATATCACAGAACACCCAATAAATAATTAGCATTCAACCTTCTTGTATACTTAACACCATTATGACACGACCAAGACAAAGGTGTAACATTTCTGATGCTTTTTCCTGAAATGCTAAAAACAGCAGGGATTTTTCTGGGAGATGTTTTCTGAAACTTTCCTTCTGGGCTTTTAAAACAATACTACTCAGCTATAGTGACCTGAGATAACCTTACCTTGTGTTGAAAGGTGCTTGTCTTTTGTTATTAGCTCTGTTCCAGAGTTTCCAGTTTGAAATGTCTTAATGGTTCATACTAACCCCATTTGACATTTGGGCTGTGGTTGTAAGGTATGCCAGAATAATTCCTTATGCATGGTCCATGTATGGTTTACATAGAACAAAGGGTGCTTTGGGCTTTGGTAGAAAATTGTGATACAGATGTAGGCTGTGCCCTCCTGGATGCCTTTTGCCCCTTTGAAATGTGAAAGCCAAAATGTGCATGAATGTTCTGCAAACACATGGTCTCACGTGTGATGGGAATAACAGTGATAGGATGGGTACCAGTGCTGACTGGCGCACCTGTGCCATCACTACCTTCCAGACGCAGCTGTGGGCTGCAGAACATTATAGTCCCACCAGCTTTTAGTGCCTTCCTGCAAGCACCTCAGGTCTACCAACATATGCTTATACTCCCTAATCTGTGCAGATAATCTTTGGCAGAGCTGTGGTGATAACCTCCAGGTATGGTAACATCATCTCCTGGCACAGTGGGATATGGAGGATGTCTGACCACAGAGTAACACTGACAAAAATGACTTTTGTCTTCCCAGGGGTTCAATCTCTCTGCATGGAAGCAAAGGTGAAGAGGTGACACAGCAGGCGCTATCAGGCTGTGCAGGAATTTAGCAGGCTGTGGAGGGCTGACCTTCATAGACCTGAAAGGGAGCGTCACCTGTCTCTTTGAGGCTTTCCTTGCAGCTTACCCTGCTGAAACATCTCCCTCAGGCTAAGTGGTTCATGGCTCTCGGCTCATTGCTGTTAGAAGACATTCATGTTTCACGGCAGATGGAGTGCTGCACAGCTTGTCCTTTATTTTTACCTAAGGTAGATCAGCAGGCAGTGGTTCAGTCTTGGGTTGAGATTTCAGCATTATCCCACATTTCTTTAAAGCAATTGAAAGCAAAATAAAATGAGTTAGGAGAGAAATATTTTCATTCTCACAAGATTTGTTAGGTTTGTATTTGGGACTTATATTGTGAAGGCAAAAATACAGTACCATAGGTGCCTTCAGAAAACCATTAAAATCCAAAATAATGAGTGAACTCTACAATGCCTGAAAATGCACTGACTTTAAGCTAAGCTGCATGGAATCTGACCTTGGCACAAATGATGGTATTTCTTCTCCTCCTTTCTGACCTGTGCCTTTTCAGACGGTTTGTAGATTTAATTTACAATGCATTTCCATATACAGAAGAAAAGTGCTACAACTTTATCTGTCCATGGAGTCCCAGCAGTCTCAGCTTACCAGATGTTCCTTACTCATTTAAACAGTGCATTGAGCTTTGCTTAGTGTGATAATTTTGAACTGCAGAGTATGGGGACACATAATGAAGAGTTAGAGGTAGCGGCTGTAAGGGTAAAATGTTTCAAGGTAAAAAAACCTATAGCCCTGTGTCCAGCTGCATTACCATCACTGTGGGTATTAATTGTTGCGCAAACACCTACAGGTCACTCTGAGCATAAATTATGCTTTGATTTCTTTTGTTAAGGCCAAAAACCTGGTCAATAACCCTCATTTAAAAATAGGACCTCACTGCAGGGAAGTCTTTATTTTCACTCAAAGCCTTCTGATTACCAGGTTGGTTTTACTGCAGCAGCAAGTGTAACTGGCTCTGTGGTAAGAAGGTTTGTCACCCACTGTACCAATCTATGTCAGGGCTGGTGGGAATCACTGCCCTGACCATCAGCATTACCTCTGAGCACCAAGCTGCCAGACTTATTGCTGGGTTACAAGATATAGCTTGCAAATGAGGGAGTGTGTGAAGAACAGGTTATGCAGACATGCCTTCCTATCCCTTTGAGCAGGAACAACTGAGCTGATTCTCCAGCGACTGACTCCTTTTCATAGCATTCTGGCTTTTACTCTGTTTCTATACAGCTCTGGCTCCCTGCAGCAGCCCAGCCCAGATCAGGCACCACCTTAGAAGCAACTTAAATGCAGCGCTACTGCTTGGAGCTTGGTAAGGGACTTTGGCAAGTGCCATGATCTGGAGCAGGGAGTCGTAGTACCTACATGTTGAGAAGCAGTTATTGATAAGGACTCACCCCCTTTCCTCATCAGAGAGCCTGGAGGTGGCCACAGCCCCTCAGTTTCATCAGCGAGTGGCTGCATGGTCCTTAGCTGCCAACTGGGGTTAAATCATGACAATGCTCTACCTTGCTTCAAAACAGAACATATGGGCAAGCCTAGAGTCAGGCAATGGATGGAAGGAGAGTTTTCAAAGGTAAAAGCATTGATAACTCCTGGCTAGCCTCGTGAAAAAGTACAAGCTCTTTAAAAAAAAGAAATTCCATCTTCAGCCAGTTCACAGACCAAAAAATCACCCTTTTCACCAGCTGAAAGAAAAACCGAGTTCAGGTTTCCTAAAGAAGCTGAAATCTAAGAATCCATATAGTTACAGGAGTATTTATCCTTTAAGGAACACGTGGTATCTTTATTGGCATTCAAGTTTCTTAGAGTTTAAAACATGTTCACCTCTTCTCTGATAACTTGCTGAAATATTAGAAATATCTCAATCTTATTCAAGTCTGCAGTAAATTATTTTTGCTATATATTTACAGCAAGGTCAATTTTTTCTCCCTGAATTTTGTTGCATATAATTCATTTGAATGGGGTGGCTTCTATGTCATCTTTAATCTTCTAAATGCATCTTATGTCCAAATTATAACTCCTGGAAAGGAATGACCTATAATGAATTCTTAACCACAGCTTTATGGCAGAACAAATACACTTCTCTAATATACAAACTGTTAAATGTTTTCTTATCATACTAAAAGTGTGAATTAAATTATAATATGATGAAAAAGCAGCAGTTTGCAGTAATTCCAAATGTGGCAAATCTTCAGTAGTGCATAAAATTATTCAGTGAACTGTGGAAAACATCAGAGCAATTCTTGCCTTAAAGCTTTTCTTCCAACAACCAAAAAGTGCCAAAAACAAGCAAGCATAGCTAAGCATTTCATCTTGGAAGCAGCTTATTGAATTAATAAGACAAGTCAATTAATGTAATGCTCTGTTGCTTCAGGATAAAACATGAAAAGGAAAAATATGGAGCTGTTTACTGTAGTGAGATCAAGCAACCATGAAGTCGGTAAAGCTGAAGTTGCTCAGTTCTCTAAATCCTAAGGAAATTATCAACATGGCCATTGTATATGTTCATTTTGTACGTAAATAATCTGTGAGATGTGGAACTTCTGCTGTCCAGATGCTGGGTTTAGTATCAATTTACTCCTGTTATGAGTCTATTTTGCCTCTACTGCAAAAACTTGAAACTGAATAGTCACTATCGTTCATACTGGTGGATGTTTAGTTATGTTTGATAGGCTCACCTGTGTCCCAGGGCAGGTAAGGGAAGTTATCACTGAGGTGCGCTGGGTATTTCACATGGGTACTATTCTACACTTAGTTTAACCTGTACCTTGTAGAACAGTGAAGAAAATAGTGACTTGCAGGTAGAAACTGACTGCATTTCAGCAGAGCAGGCTGTGATTAAATCATGGCAAGGTTTTGATAAATTGAAAGTTAAGGTTTGTAATCTTTGCTTTCTGGTCAGTTCTTCAGTTTTCACTTAACAATGCTAGGCTTGTAAGTGCTCACAAATCCAGATTCTAGGTGTCTGTGAAAAGTGTCTGAGAAGGATGGAGCCAATTAGTGATGAACAGCTATTTTTCCTATGTAACAGACCATATCTTCTGAGAAATCTTCATTATGCAAACTTTGGTTTTGATTTGAAAAATAATAATAATCCTGATCAAGAACTTTACCTACTGTGAACTCCCATTTTTCAAGTCTTCTACCCAAACCACTGCCTTTAATTGTAAGGAACTAATGAGATCAGTATAAATAGGGCAGCTCTGGGTTAATGAAGAGTACAGAAAGAAGCTGGCTCTTGGTAGAGATGAGTGCCGCAATTATTCAGGCATAAGATGACTTTCATGTCTCACAGCAATTTTTGAAGAACAATTCTCTCATAGGTATTCATGTCAAATTCTGTTGGGAGTGTAAGGGCAGCAGTTGAAAGGGAAACTGGAGGCAGCAGTATATTGACTAGGTCTACTCAATGTGTTGTGGTTGGCTTTAAGATCTCCTTTGCAAGCATCCAGGTTTTGAATGGTATAGCTACAGGAGGTGCTTCAAGGTGGAATCACTGTAGTCTCCAGGTAGATGTGTGGAGTATATTAAGGGAGGAGAGCATAGACTAGAAATCAATGACAATTATATGCTAAACAATTTTTAAAGTTTTAGGCTGCTTTTCCTTATTTTGCCCCCAGATCTTGAATAGCACTGACTGTAAGAAATCCTGTTATCCTTCTTTCGCAGCTTTATTCTGTAATAGAGAAAGGGATGTATTGTGATCCTGTCAGAAGTACTTTTTGTAGGTTGCTGCTAGATGTACAGCTGAGATGGTATTATTGAGAAGAGTTTTCTGAAGCAGAGGAAGGACAGAAGGATCATTGTCTGCAGCTGGTAGCATCTCCTAACTGTTTCCCTGCCTGACATCAGTGTCTGTGAAATAATAGTAGGGATTTAGGGACTTGGTGCCAGATTCGTAAAAACTCTGGGCCACTTTACATGAGATAGCATATAAGCTCTACAAGTCTAGATAGTAGCGTCTTTCAGAAAAGAAATGTAACTGAAAGAACACTGGGGAAAAAAGTGCCCAGAAAAGAACCTAACATGTCTGTGCCTGGATCCCATATTGTGCATTTAACAGCCATTTGGCCTGTTCTTCATTCTTTATTTCAAGTCTGATCGAATCAATAGTAACTTGTACTCTTGCATAGGCATAAACTAATGGCAAGCCCCCAGTAGTCTGTGTGCTGACTTCTTGGCTCTGGTCAAGCTATACAAGACTGTAGAAGCAGCAAACAGGACAGGTTCAATGAAGGTGAGGAGCTGACAATTAACTCCTCTGCTGCAAATCAAGTATCAGTAGCATATGCTTTATACACTAAGCACACCTGAGAGAGACCCTGTGTCCCTGAGCTGTGGATTGCTGTTGTGGGCAGTGAAATACAAGGAGTTGCTGGCATAGCAGCTGTAGTGAGGTTGAGATCTCACCTTCCAAAGTACATAGGATAAAGGACAAGAAAGATCATCACATAAATCACAGCTGTTGGAGGGGACAGCTCCCTGAATTGTGTCTTGATGGCATAGCTGCTTTTGTCTGTGGGGCAGCAGTGGTGAATAGAGATGGATGAAGATAATTAAGTGGTGTGAAAGAGAGGGCACGAGACAAAATGAAAATTAAATGAAATAGGAAATGAAGAGGAGTGGCAGGTGGGAGGAAGAAATTGCATATTCCCCTGAGCAATGCTTTAGATTGTAGGTGGTTTGCTTCAAATCTGAGTGGGTGTTTAGCCCTTATTTCTAGCAGAATCAAGGACAGCCATCTGAAAAAGCAAGCAAATGAGAGACAATGGGAAGTGGGTTAGTAACTTGACGCTCAAACATGTATATTGTTTCTGGTCATACAAATTTGACCATATTGCCATATGGTGAGAAGACAAAAATAATCTGACGATGAGTTTTGGATGAAAAAATGTCATACCCAGGCCTGTCATGTGAGAAAGACCTCTGCACATTTCCGAGCTGCACTCAAGAATTAAAGGTACTTGTCAAGCAACAGCAAAAGGTTTTACCAAAGATCTCCCAGCATTCCCTCAGATGAATATTTGTCAAAAAATAAAGTGATTTTTTTTTATTTCCCAGTTACCCTGTGTAGAATCCTCTCCCTTGGCAGCGTAGTATCCTGTTCACTTGAGGGCAAGTTATTTGTTCTTCTTGTTGGCTGGTTCAGGCACTTCCTAGTGTGAGGGAATGCATGCTTTCTCTGTTCAAAGTCAACTTTTACATGAAAATAATTCTATCTGATGGGCATTTCTGAGAAATCGTGACCTCCAAAAGGACTGTTCGCTACATTTGTTTCTCAGTCCATCATAGTTAAGCACAGCCATTTCTATGCTTTTTTTCCATCTCTCTTCTGATCTGAAAGGCTCAAAGCAACTTCTACTTAAGGAGCCATGAAACCAGAGTAGAGCAGGACTGTGTCACTGCGTCCCTGTGGGAGCAGATGTTGGAGTAAGCGTAGTGGTGGTCTTCCATGCATTTGTGGTTTGAAAATCCCAGCTGAAGGGAGGTAAGCAAGCTCTGAGCAGTTGGTTCTTGCAGATTGTCCACACTTGACTGCAGGAACCCCAATTCTGCTGTCTGTAACTTGATCTAAAAGCCAGGGTCTGCTGACAGTGAGATTTTACTGATGTGAACTGTAGATGAATCATCTGCAATGATGACCTAAAATCCACGAGTCCTCAGTTCTACTGCTGGCTCTGCTGCAGTTCTTTAGGATAAACTTGGGTCTCAAATCTTATGAGTCTTTGTTTCCTACCTGCAAAGCAGAAGAGTCAGTTTCTTTTCCTCAGAGAGGCATAGTTTTATAAAGTACAAATATTTGTGAAGTTAAATGGTTTGACTGTGCGAGCATTTCGGAGAAGAAACCATAAATATGTGTCAGGCCTGTGATCTGAATTCAAACCGGTGAAGTAGAAAAATTGTTGACAGCCTTAAGCCAACTGCCCTGTACGCACATCTCCTTCTGTCTACCTGAAACATTATTTGTGGAATGTGTTTCTATTTTTCTCTGACAAAAAAAATAGAATACCAAGCAAAGAAGCATGACCCATTTCTTTGTCAGGCAAGCTCTAAACCCTGCTTACTGGGATGCAACTCAGGTATTGATAAAAGAGAAGCTCATTTTAGACCACAATATTTATCCTGGCGCTGAAGAAGAAACAAAGACTGCCACCTTCAGATGAAATGGATGTGCTTTCCAAGCCAAGGAATGTTTATCTCCACAACTTCTCTATGATCTGTAATTATATTTAGATCATACAGCAGAATAGAAAAGTGGTAAATGAGGGGAGTTAGGAACATAACTGATAATTTTATCATGTGAAAATATAATACACCACTGAAAGTATCTACAAACTCTGTTAATTGTCAATCAATAGGTCTAATAAGAGCATCACTCATCAGTTACTGCATCACCTTCAGAGTCCTTTCTCTGTGTAACGCGCCAAGTACACATCATGCTGTTCGTAATTGTTGGCCATAGGAGTAGACTTACTCCATGCATCCTTTTTCTTCAGATATAGCAGGTCGCAATATTAAAGTCATACCACACTGAGCTCTTTATTACCAGAGATCTTTGGACAGAAGCACATAATCTAGATTTTCTGAATCAATAGGCAGATGGTAGCTATTTTTTTCTTTTTCAGTATTTTTTCCAACTTGTACATTTCAGATTTACATAACTTGTTTTTTCACACATTTGAAGAAGAAACATTGACAGAAATCTAAATTTATCTTGGATGCATTTACAACTATTTTTCCTTTTTCCCTGTCATGTCTCTGTCTAGACTTCTGCCAAAAAGCAGGAGCTTTTACCTTTCTCTTCTATGGATGCAAATACTTTTAAACATTGTGCAGAGTGGCATGACTGTCACTTTCTCATGAGGATGTGTACCCTCATTCGCTCCACTACTGAAATACATTGTGTTTCCATTGCCCAAGATAAGCTGCTCTGCCATCTTCCTGCTGCACACTGTGTTACTGTGCATCTCGCTGAAATACATGATCATTGTGACTTCAAACTGGCTGGGTTTTTTTACTATTGTTTTCAATTTGGTTCACTGGAACAATGAAGATTAGCTGCATCCGGCTCTCCATTTGACTTCATGTTTTATTAGTCATTATTTTTGCAAAGGTCTTAATTCCCCCCTAAAACATTTTAATTAAAATAGCAATTTCTCAGTGCCACACTTCACGAGCAGATTTTGCAGCAACTTCAAAGAGACACAGATGTTTACTGAATTTGGTGTGGTGATATTTAAGGCTGCCTACTGGCAACGAAAAATTCATAAACATCTCTAAGAAACTTTGCTGTGGTAATGACAACATTTCCTTATGTTTTAGCAAGTCTAATATTTCCCAGCCTCAACAGACATATTTCATAGACACAGGCACAAGTATTGTTATCTGCTTACAGATTTACCATGTCAGATACACTGCTATGGGGTAAGTTCCTCTCAGTGGTGATACCCAGGGCTTTGGCAAAGGGCAGAAAAGGCCATGGGTTCATTTGCTGTGTGGGGTTATCAGTAGGCTTGGAATAAGGAAACCAAAGTTCAATTTCTGCTCAATTTTCCATACCTTCCAATATGATTTTGAGCGGCCTTTTACCTTTGTGTGCCTCAGTCCCTGCTGTTAAAAGGATGATAACATATCCTGGCTTTTAATCAACTTATTGCCTGGTGGCAGAGTCTATCTCCCAGTGCACCAAGGGCTTCCTAGGTCTAGAGGGCTTTTTTTAAAGTGCTGTTGTAGTAAAATGAAGAATTGCTAAGGATTTATTCTGGAGGAGTTTCTCCTTACTTGTGGTAGGTGAGCCTGGAGCTGGTCGAAGATCTCATTTTAGGATCACATCTACGTGAGGATAACAAGGCAGGCAGTGGTCCTCTCCTCATTGAGATGATGGGACCAAGGACCCATGGCTACGGCAGACCATATCTAAAACACAGACTAGGGTCCCGGTATCGTCTGTGGTTTAGTCAGGTGGTTGTGGTCAGAAAATACATGTTCTTCTTGCTGGGCTACGGGTGAGGCTGGTCTCTATGTGCTGGGACATATAACATTTTCCTATTCAGTCTTTCTGTGCACAGAAGAAAATCAAGTTTCTTCCCTGGCCACTTTTCACTCTTGTATGTTTTTGAAGGGGAAATAATAGAGGTACTTGGAAATAGCATATCCTTTTCTAGGGCTAGCATCAGCCAAGGACCAGCACAGAAAGCTGGCATGGAGTATGGCGTGACACATCATGTAGCTGCTTTAATATACAATGTAATTACAGTGACAAATTTCTGCCTCTTGAAGCATAAGGGACTGAAGTGGTTGCCCTGAAGGGGAAAGAAAGTTAGCGTGAGAATTTTGACCAACTCTAGCTTGGGAAATGCAGCATTTCCTCTGTGCTGGATTAAAAGTGATCAGCATGGCCAAAGGGGTCCTGTGAGAGGCAAGGTAAGCAGGCTGAAAGGGAATTGGAAACATTAAAGAAATTAAGCTGTACTGGATAGAACAAGTTTTACAGTTCCCTATTCCTTTTTGATTCAGTAGCATTAGGCATACTGAAAGGTAGATTGTGCAGACTTATGCGTGACAGCAGGATACTTTTCCGCACGAATAAACCCCCTGAAATTAATTGGACTGCTTGCAAAAGTGACTGGGAATATGAACTTGGCTTGCACATGTCAGCCCTCAGATGTGATCTTTCTTCAGTGATGCAAGAGCCAGGCTGCACGGTGAACAGCAACAGCTTAGCTAGAAATGTGAATTCAAACTGCTCACAGTGACTAGATCAATGTCTCTGTCTCATCCTTGCCGAAGAGCATCTCAACTCAGCTGATTCACCTTAGCAAGAAATAGATTAAAATTAATCTGAAAAAAACTATTCCTGGGATTAAGACATGTCTTAGACACAGTTTACTTCCTGCAAACTGTTGTGCATTTGCTGTGCCGTGGAATTGCCTATATGTGTTTCAGCTGGTGGCAGATGCTGTCAATGAGAATTAGCCTGACCTGCAACGGAGGAAGCTGAAATTTAGGTTTTTCTCCCACCTGTGCTGTGGGATAAAATCACACAGACAGGCAGTCCCTTATGTGTGCATGTGCCTGAGCATTTGAGGTGTTCACAGAGACATTTGCTTAACCTGAAATGCTTGTTCACCAATTGCAAATGGGCTCACAAAAAACCAAACCATATGTAAAAGCCCTCTCCCATGTTGGTCTGGAAAGAAATAGCTTTGTTGTTGTTTCAAAGAATTAGTGAGCCAACAATGCAAAGCTTTGGAGTTGGTTACTGGTTTTTTACTGCAGTCTCTATGAGCTATACAAAGTCTGAAGACGTTGTACGTACAGTACACCTTTAATAAGAAGGGAGCTCACAGTCTACCAAACTCTGCCAAATAAACCTTTAATACATACTGTACTTCACTCAGTAGCTGTCCATCTCTTCTTCATGGAATATCTAACAGCTCTAAAAATATTCTTGAAAGAGGATAGAATTATCATTGTTATATATCAATCAAGTATGGTTAATGAAGCAAAGCCAGCATGCTAGTATTGCACAAGGGGAAAAGCCTCCAGAACACAAAGTGAAACAACAAATGCCCTCAACATTCTGCCAAAGGGCAGGAAGCTCTGGATGCCACATCGGTAGGATTCGTGTAGCTCTTGGGCATCCTTGTACTGCAGCAGGTTTGCTTTGCCTCTTCACTGCCACATTTCTCTCTGAAACATGTAGGGATCTTCCAGACCATTACAAAAAAGAAGAAAAAAATTTACAGCAGCTGCAGCAAAGTGTGGTACTATTCAATTTCTTGAAGAGTGAGGCTTTTATTTCAAAATATCATATATTAATATATATATATTTCTATATATATACTTTAACTGGTATAAAGTAAATTGTAGATCCAAACTTAGACTGTTGTTTGTACTTTTCAATCTCGGAAACTTTACCAAAGGAACCATTTTCTTCATTTTTATTTTCAGCTGTCAAAAATCAGGGGCATTATTTCCACCGAATACTTGCTTTCGCACAGTAAAGCCACTGTTGTTGTCTGGTAAACAGTCAAAGTGCAAATAAGAAATCCATTTGGCTTGTAGATGCTGAGATGGTTTTAAACTTTCAATACTTTGTCCTCATAAATCAGCAGGGCTTTCACTGTCTCCTTGCAGATGGCGCTCTGTTAGGTCCTTGGGTGGATCTGCAGTAAGAGAGCACAAAAGCATCAGTATATGAAATATGTTATGAGAGAAAAGACAGACCCAGGATTTGTGGTATTTTTTCCTGTTCATGGTATAGCTGAGTTTAAATTGCAACATTTGGGGGAGAAGGGTCTTTTTTCTTGGGGCTGCAGGAATTTAAGGATGTGCAAGAGGCAGACCCTGAGCGAGCTCCTGCCTGTACCTTGGGAAATGCTGGATGTGCACTGATCACCTTGGCTGGTGGTGTAGGACAGCTTTGGGCACCGGGCCATGCTCATCCTAGCCTTCCACCCTCCCCTTCTCAGAGTGATGCTAGTAACTTCTGCAAGACAAAGACACATAGATGGATCCGTCTTTCATTTGGATCCCCACCAACCCTCTTATCCAAAGAAGGGTATGACAGGGAATGACTAGCTATATAACAGGCTGGGAAGTCTGACTGACTTCATCTACTCACCTTGGGTGAGATAACACAGCCTGCAACAGACCATAAAACCATTGCTCTTTATGACTAACACCACAATTGATCTGAGTGAGAACCTTAATGGCTTGAAAAGGAAACACCACCGCCCAGACGGTTTTTAAGGATGCTGACATGAGAACAACTGACCAGAAGCAAAAATAGCTCTCCTGAGGAGAGGCTTTTGTTCCTTTCCTGCACTGATACACAAGATGAATGGCACAAGGGGTCCAACTCTTTGCTAGATGACTAGGTCAGCAATTAAACTCAAATTGTCTTGAATATGAGCAGGCTCAGGCATTAAATCAGGGCTAGAAATCATTAGCTAAGCACTGGGTGATATGTTCAAATGTACTCTTGTAGCAAGAGATATTTACTATCATCTTGTGCTCTACTGCATTGAACTGACATCTTTCTTAATTACAGAGACTGTTACCACAAAAATAGAGGGGTTTCTTCAGCACTCTAAATTAAAAAGACCTGGAAATCATTTGAACTATTAACATAGTTGGATAGCTTAAAAACAGAAAATAAGACTCTGGGTTTATTTACCATTTCCTTCCTTACCCCAGTTCCCATGTTCTGCTCTCCTGGTTTGCCACTGACAAGTGACCCTGATGTGTTTACTCTCTTGGGGATGAATACATCCCTTTCTTGTTTGTACACTGCCTCAGGTGTTGGTGTGGTTGGTGTAGGAGTATGGAATGACAAGGGACCATGGGGTCATGGACACCACAGCTGCTGTTTTCGGCAGCATGAGAGAACAATGGCTGCTAAGAAATGTGCTGCTCGGGTCCCTCGGGGCACCCTAAAATGGTCTACATTTCTATGATGGCAAAATGTACGGTGAAACAAGTGTTACTCTGGGAACTGTAGCTGTGGGTGGGCTGTAATGGGGGACACAGCCTGTAAAACTGGAGAGATGCTCTGAGCTGACCTGCTCTGCCAGTCCACAGGTGCTCAATGCTTTAATAGTATCCGCAGAAAAACAGCTTGTAGAAGTATTTAGAGGTGTTATTAGTGTGGATTACATAAAAAGGGAATTTTTCTAGACACCAATCTAACATAAAGAGCTTCTGAGTAACTCCCTTGGTCAGATGGGAAATAGCAAAACATGGGATGCATGAAGAGCCATGTTTTAATGGTTTTCAGCAGCTCTGGTTTTTACAGGCATTGAAGAGCCCTCATGGGCCCTGTCTCCCAGCATGCAGACTGAGACCGTGCTCGCATTTCCCCAGTACCAGTTGCTGAAATGTAGTGATGCGATTTCCAGCCAGATCCTAGTGCAGCTCCAAGAGCCCCAGATTTTGAAGGAAAGCATTGAAACTTATGTTCTTTAAAAAAAAAAAAAAAAGAAGAGGCAAAAAAACCCAAAACAAAACATTGAAACTGCTCCAAAAATTGAATTACAAAATGATTTCTTCCCAGTGTTTGTCACCTGCTCTGACCATCAATAGAAAACAAATCAATTTACAGAGGCTCTGAGCTTTATATCTTTGGCTTTAACAACTTAATTAGTGAGCTATGCTAAAGGACTGAACACAGAAAGCAATGTATAAAAAGGAGGATATGCTGGCAAAAAGCCTTTACTGGATCTGTTGTCCATGCTCTTCTGATACTAATCAGTATTCATCACATCTGAGAAACAGCCGTGAAGTAACTCACTACACTGTAAAATTACATATATTGTGAATATTCATACATTCTCATATATATATATACACACATACAGAGATGCTTATATGTGGTTTACTCTGGGTCTTGGAGAATATACTAATAGGTATTTTAATCCTGAGAGTCATAAACATGAATGTTTTCCCTGTCTGGACAAAAGCAGCTGCCTAATGTCCACGTATTTAGTGTGAGAAAAAGCCTTCATTAAAACAGTTTACAGCCCATGGTGACTTGCTTTAGCTTTTTGGCTAATCACCACAGATATATCTAGGATGTTGACTTATTTGTCTTGTTTCTTCTGCTTTCTTAACTTCCTTAACTACATAAATTAGACACACATGGCCCAATCTTGCAGCCTGGATTGGGGTCAATACCGATTATAGTGTAATCCCTTTCTCTGATGCCATCTGAAATGACAAAACAAATTAAAAAAAGATGCTTGTTTCAGGATCTGATTGCTTCTATTATTTTATATATATGTTGCCAGATTTGACGCAGTGGTTTGGATTCCAGCAAAGTTTCGGGGATTATGAAGTAGATTTCTTGCTTGGAAAACGCAAGAGACGGTTCCTAAGCACATCATGTCACGTTGCCTTTGTCAATTGGGTTCTGTAATGATATTTTAAAGCAACAAAGCAAAATTCTACTGGAAGCAGCACCATAAGGTACTCCCCTCACAAGCTAATTAAAATAACTCCTGTGGGTAAATGAAGAAATATTTTTTTCAGTTATGAGCACTCACTCTGTAAGTATTTAATTTAAATGAAATACAATGATGCATACTGAATAGATTGGACCATACATCCGCATATTAATGAAGCTGCTACACTTCCAGCAGTCGCTTCTAGATACAGGCTATCGCCTAAAACTAGTTTATATGATGAGGGTTGAGGGAGTTAAGAGCAGGACAATTTCACAGGAAAAAAGCAAATGCAATTCCTAAATTATGTAATTTGCAGACAGACTGCAGCAGTACCGAATTACTGGAATTTAACAAAAGTATAACACACTTCATGTTGCTTATTGCTTCTCTAATGTCACTTCCTTATATTTAAATTCTCCGATTCAGTGAGAAAGATATGGCCACAGTGAAAAAGGCATACAGTAAGTTTGTGGGGTTTTCTTGGTTTTGTTTTTTGATTGCACGGTAAGGTATGTACTTTAGGGCATAGTTTTGTAGTGGTGTTTCACTGTGGGCAGATCAGGTGCGAGCATAGATTGGTTTGCAGCCACAAAGACAGTGCAAGGAAGAAACTGAGTCAAGGAATCACAGTGCCCTTCATGCTTTCTCCTTTTCTCTGGGAGATGACAAAGAGATAACATGCATCCTGTTTTCAGGGGCCACTTACTGCCTTCTGCAAAGAATGCCTCCTAAATTAGTATGTATCCTACTAACTAAATGTGGTGGTAAGATTGGCTGTGCTAGAAGGCATTGCTCAAGAAACTAGAGTTGCAATACAAATCATTCATTCCAGGTTATATCATACAGTGGGAAAGAAAAGAATTCAGATGGCATGGGGATTAGTTGAGATAGAATCTCCTCTTTCAACAAAAGGCCTAGAAGACACGAAAAATTGCTAGAGTTAGGACTGTAGAAAAGGGAAGAAGTCAGGAAATCATGACACTGAGCTTCGCATTCCTGTGAATCAGTAGCTGGTTATGAATATGAAGAACTTGTTAAAGAGGGAAAAAAATCTTGATTTTTGTTTTTAATTTAGCAGGTTTCAAAATCTATTTTCCACTTCACTGAAAAACAAAATTTATTAATTCTAAAACATATTTTGAGCTGACCACTGTGTAATTTTCCTGGAAAAAAAAATTGTGGCATGAAAATAATTTAATGTGTGGAATGCAGTAGGAATAGGTGGCAGTTTTACAAAAATGGTTGTGAAATAATTGCACAATGCAAGAAAAAAAACTAGAATCCATTTTTTTAACATACTTTTATTCCCCAAGACAATCTCATAGTGGGAGAAGTGTAGCCAGGTCATTCACTCTCTTTTTGCAGCTGTATCTCCGCATTTTCCTACCAATGTATGGTGAAAGTTGGCACCACCAGTTGGCCTGTTTTACCTGAATCTTCAGCATCTCAAAGGTATGTCACTAACAGGTGCATGGGGCTAGAGCAGCTCTGAAGACCTCAATGTAGACAATGTGTTGAGGGCTCAGCACTGTTTGATGCTACAAAGCACCTGTGCAGCTGCTGTTGCAGATGTGGCCTGGAACAACCAAGGAATGGATGTAGGATCCAGCAGATCCCTTTGATCTAATATTCATCTATTTAGCCATCAGAAAGGCACTCAGAGATGTGATCCAGATATGACAAGATCTGTAAGAAAGTGACCTGGCAATTCAGCAGCTCCTACCTGCTGGTTATCAAGCCTGCACCCAGCTGACCAGCTTGAATCCATCTGAACTTTCACTAATGACTGGGGAGGTATGCAGTGACCTTTAAGACTTTTACAGCAGAAATGATGATGAAAAGATATGGGCAAGCAATCATTAGTGACTCCCTTTCCTATTGAGACCTCCTGGGTATAGACAGAAAGGTAACTTACTCTGGTGGTCTTGATTTTATTGCCAGTCGCACACATCCATCCAGAATTATCAGGCAATGTCTTACATTCCTCTCCTTCTAGGCAGGGCTCCATCTCACACCACCATTTCCCAATCACTATAGAAGCTAGAAGAGAAAAGACAATGTTCACAACTATGTTATACTGAAGAATAAAATTAAATAATATCTCAAGGGTCCAAAACCACATTTTAGAAGCAGAGCTTCCCTTCTAAACCCTTCAATTGAAATTTAGTTGCAAGGTTTCCGCATTTAATTACTTGTTTTGCATCTTTTATTCTCTAAGACAGTGCACTGCTTCCCATAGTTTTCGTATACACAAGATCTCATCTACTCTCATGCTGCGACTGCAGGGAATGCTGTGGTAGCAGCAATACTACTTCAGACCAAAGGACCATTCATCTTAACAGCCCATCTTCATGAGTGGCCAATCTGGCCTTTTTGGACACATACAAGAACAAGGCAAGTTGAAAGAGATTTTTCTTAGAATATACTCCAGGTCTTCAGGACTTGTGGGTCAGGATACTCCAGAATAAACAGTACCTGCTTTGTTTTCAATGCCTATAGCTGTCTCTTTGCTGAATTTTTGGAACCCAGGTAGACTTTTAGCTTTCAGTGTCCCATGGCAAGGAGCGTCGCAACAAGCAACAGAAGGTAAGGTAATGATGAAGAGCAGCAGTTCAGTTTGTTGAAACATAATTATGAATTTTACAGAATCCATATTATCTCTAGCAGTAACTTTTAATTTCCAAATATTTAACACTGTAAATGATGACAGTGTTTGGATCTTGTTGTTTGAGTTTAGTTCTCACATATGTTTACAACCTTGAGTGTACCTTAATGAAGTTTCTTGCCTGGGAATTGGTATCTGTCTATATCCTTAACTGGATCTTAATGACATTTTTTGTCTGGGGATTTTGATCAACTTTATCTAATCTCGCAAACTGTGACTAGTTGGTGCACGAGTGGCTCTCTCTGTGGTTTGTTTTCTCTGGCAAGAATTAATTTCATGTTTGCACTCATGAAGCACTAACTATCATAGCTTCTTGCGCGCTCACTCAGATAGAGATGCTTTGCCCATTCATATAATCCCAGAGTTGCTTCAAGGCCATAAAATATCTTTGAAACAATAGACTACCTTGTATCACACCACTCTGGAAAATGCCCTATTGTGCATGCATTGATTTCAGGCCATATTGAAGTTTATAATTAAATTCTTGGTTTATTTTTTAGCTAGTTTATGCTCACAAAATCCTAAGGAGACACCCAAAGACATACCTGCAGCTGCTATTAATGTCTTTCCCCTTATTTCACAGCTACACAGACAAAGCTACCAGTCCCTTTAATCTCTGTCATATGACTGAGCCACACTGAAAAATAAATGCACCAAACTCACAGATGCTCCTAGACTAAAAAGTGTGTATCACTATTCCATTCCAACATGCAAGAGGAGGCTCTGCATGGACCAGAATGCAGGAGACTGCAGAAGAGAGACGCAGCAAGGGACAAAAGAGCGTCCATAACACCTGAACTGCATTTTTGTTCTCAGGCTAGGAGAGGTGGGCAATAGGTGACCATGGCTGCAAAGTTATGTATCAGCATTATCTACACAGTTATACTCATCACACTATCTTACCAGATCTGTTGTTGCTCCACCTAAGTAGCTGACTTTGTTGCTCCGATCTTAATTTACTAGGAAAGGATCCCCTTTTGACTTGCCTGTAAGAAGAAAACTATCTTTCATAGGACTGTTCCAATTCAGCGTTTTGTTTTCCAGTGAGGACTATGAAAAAATGAACCACTGCCAACACAGTCAACCCTCAACCACTTTGGATTCTTCTGGCAGCCTTATGTAACTTCTCCTTAATGCTTCCCTGACTTTCTGATCCATCTTCCTTTGCCGCAGACTAACAACAAACACACATACAGATGCAAGCGCATAGGTATGTGATACTATAAATGTGTATTTCCAAATGGGAGACTTAAGTACACACACACCTAAGCTAAGAAAAATGCCATATTCTTTAGGTAAGAACATAATAGAAATATTTTAGACTGCTTAAATGATCACAAAGACATGTCATGTAACCAGAGAGGAAGCTGGTTTTTTAAGTAAAGCTGGTAGTAAACTCTGGAAAATGCTTAATATAGAGTGGGAAGTCCTGTAAAGGTCAATTATACATTCATTAATTTTTGCTTTCATTTCCTCTAAAGTGCAATTAAGACTTCTTTTGGAAAGGAGAGATATTTATTTATCAGATAAGCTAGACAAAACCTGCCAATTGCTGAGGTGCATGGCTGATCTGAGTGGCATATGGTCAAGATATTTTCTGGGCCATGCTGGAGTGCATCCAAGTATAGCAAATAAAAATATATATAGTGCAAAATAAACCAGAATGAGAAGCAATATTTCTGGCCAGCAAATTAATGGGAAGCTACTGCAAGTCAGGAATCCAAATTAGTATCTTTCAAAACAGGCCTTTGCTTGGTATATGATTATACAAGCAGACTTGCTGAATAATTGTCTCGGCAGGGATATGGTTTTCACCCAGTGAGGTTACTTTAAACACAGGGAGAAACACCTTGTGTTTGAAATATCCTTTAGTCTTGAAGAAGAGGTAAGTAGGTTGGAGCAAGTGAGCTAAGCTTTGAATAGACTAGGCTAGACTATTTCAGTTGGAGGAGCTGTGTACTAATCATCTAGTTGTCTGTGTTGTCTTTCCTATATGTTCTCACACTTTATACCTGTTTTTTTATCATGTAATAGGACATTTCTCCATATATATAACACACAACAAAAAACCCTTTACACCTGTGCTTGGAAGGCAGTTTAATGTTGCTATTCACATGTCCTTTTCAGAAGGGTATCATGAATGCTGCTAACAGTGGAGAAAGAGATATTTATCTTTGATATGCATGAAAAGGCACGAGGGCTGAATCTGTGCTCTAATAATAGATTGTGCAGTGGGCAAACTGAAAAACCATATCTGCTGGCCTTCACAGCAATCATCAGAGCAGAGCGCCCTCAGAATGTGTGAGAAGAATCCTGCTATAATGAATCAAAAGCAACAACATAATTATTTACTAGTAGCAGTGTTGTATCATTAAATAACCATGGAGAAGGATTCTATGGTGCTTGGTACTAAAACCCACACAACTGAACGCCCTGGCCTAGCGAGTTTACAATATAAAACAGCAGCGTGAGATGTACGCAGACTGAGAGGAGGCATGGGGAAGCAATGCTGTTTGTAGCAATTAAAATGATATAAGTACTTATTGATGCTCCTAAATATAGCCCATGTATGCGGATATTGACCTCAAAAAATAATCAAATGCAACGTCATTGCTGAACCTTAATATTAAGTGATTCATGTGATAATGTGCAGGGTTTCGTGTGTATACATATATATATATATAATTTTTATATCACAGTGCAGTTACAATCACAAGAGGGTATACCCAAGGTCCACCAGTGAGTCCTCTTATCTGTCCCTACCCAGTGTAGCTGGGCTGGAGACAAGGCTCTTTTTATAAAGGGGGAAATTAAGGCTATTTGTAGCTTAAAGGCTCCTATTTGTCTCTAATATGTAAACTGGAAAAATCCTTTGTAAGTCTGAAGCACTACAAAGCTCATCGCCATCTAGTCTTCAGCACCACGCTGTGGCAGGGGCGTCCAGAGCTCAATGAAAATTATTTCCTTTGAGTCTTGTGTTCATATATTTTCTCTTCTATTAAGAGGCTTTTAATCTTTAGGACCAGTTGTCCTTAGGCACTGCTGATCCTTTGAGGTCTGCTTGATTTCAAAGCTTTACACCTCCAACTCTGGTTCAAAGAGGTAGAAAAAAGCTTTAAAATGAATCACAGTTTGCTGTGTTTGAGATTAAGTACACCTGTATGAGGAGGGGAGGGGGGGAAGGACAGCTTCCCTAGGGAATACAGTGCAGCTTTTCTACATTTAGGTTATGTTGCTCTGAGATGTAGTGAAGTGGTCATGTGAGAGAGAGAATAGTTAGAGTCAAGATGCTTTCCCTCAGGTGGTTTGCATTCAAGATCTCCCAGATCCTGATAAACCTGAGCTTCTCCGTGAGCAGAACTGCTAATTCTGGATGAGAATTACAGATTCCTGTTAGTCACCACGCTTCACAGGCTGTGAGTGCTCACATCACGCTGAATTAGGCACCTGCAGCATTTCGGAGTGGTTTTCATTGTGTTCTTCTCACTGTCTGGGGAATACAGGGAGCATGGAGTTTATTCATGCAAGGCTGCTTCAACTAAGGCAGATATCATTAGACATGGGGAAAGAAAAGGATATGATAGAAAAAAGCCTTGACTACTCCTGCTTTGTGTTATTCCCCAGGTCCTGCTAGTGTAAATAAGCGATCGCTTATACCTGAGTTCTTTTCAAGAAGATGTCTCATTTATAAGACTATAAAACTCTAAGCATATAACTAATGGATCTGAGGAGAAAAGCAACATTCTTCAGAAAATTTTTGTTGTTTTTTTTCCAGTCCAGTTCACACTGTTGTTTTCTTTTTTAAACTTTGTTTCCAAACCTAGAGAACATTTTTGATCAAAATATCTAACTTTTCACGTGTTTAGTCTGCATGGATTAACAGATAAAAAGCATTTGGTTGAAATGGCATTTGCTAATCATGTTTACTACAGAAATAAAATGCAGGTAAGAGATCTGAGGATAAGACTGCGTGTAAAGAAAGAATAAGAGAATAGCTTACATTTACTAGTGTTTACATAATTGTGTTTCATTTTAAAATGCATTTGTTGCCAAACATAATGCCCAAAGTCTTAGGTGCTTTCAGGGAACTTCCAGACTGAATTCAGTGGGCTTCAGCCTGGAAAGTTCGTAAGAACCTGTTTAGGTTGTGTAAGGATAGTAACTGAGTTTTGACTTGTTCTTGTCCATCATTTGGAGCACAAAGGTTTGGTGCATGAAGAGAGCTTGCTGGGGACATTTTCACCTTCAATTTCAGTTACAAATTATTCTATTATGGGACAGTAAAAATGCACTGAATGCCTTCAAATATCTATACCTAAACGGAGGTCAAATCAAAATGAAAACCACTAACCATTCCATCATCCTCTTGAATCAAGCAATATTTGAAAAAACACAACCCATTTGATTAAAATTTCCTTGTTGGAACTCTCAACTTGTTATGTTTCACATTTCTCAGTCTTCACATTTTTGCATTAAACTGAAGCTCCTCAGCCATTCAAAGTGGTGACTAACTGCCCTCTTACCGGTGATTAAAAGGACACAGGCTTCTCTCGGAGAGAATGTGTACACACAGCCCTGAGACTCGCAGGCACTTGCTTGTGCCATGTTTGCTACTCCAGTGTGTATAAAAAAAAGCAAAGACTCCTTTGCAAGTAGAATCCTCTTTTAACTTTTCTGTATTTGTGTTTAGGAAATGGCTTTAACAGTATGTCAAACTATATATAAACTTTGTATAAATACAGACATTATATTTAACAGTGTAACAATATGACAATACTCACAGAGTAATATATAACTTTAATTCATGTTTATGGAAGACCCTGAAATCTGAAAACAGAGCAAAGTATCATCATGCATTTTTCAATACTTCAGAGGGAACATGCTATGTATTAAAGTGTTCCAAGATTGCTTCTGCATTCGCCATTATAAAGCCACAGCAGCTATCCCTTTTTGCCTGTGATAAAGTGTACACATTTTGTTTTTATAGAAATAGAATACAAAGGAATAGAGCTATTAGATTGTGCTTCCTCCTGATCATAGGTATCATGTTACTCCTAGGAATAAGAAACAGAGTTCTTTTTCAAAACCAGTATGACACTTGTGGCAGGATGGGAAAGTTGTTTACTGTAAGTATAAAGCATTCCATTTTAATCTAGTCTCCACCACAGACGATTGATATAAATAAAATTTAAATAGAGAACACATTTCACAGATGCCAGCAGTGAAAAGGATTTTGTCAGCTTAATGAAAAGATATCAATTTTCTCTACGTTATTCAATAAATCGTGAGTCATTTTCTAAATGGATTAGATTAAAGGAAAGTTCAAGCTTTCTGTGAGAGATTCTTGCACTGATGGAGACTTTTGGCATTGGCAATAGCACAGAGGTAGGTAAAATCTTTCAGGTTACTTTGTTGTGGGTCTTTTTTGTTTTTTTTCTATATAAAAGGTATAAACTGGAATAACAGAATCTGTGACTCTGTGCTCACTTATTCCTTATAAAACAAAATCTCAGAGAATAGAATGCGACATCTGATTTCTCTTACTTTATTGGGATGTCATGGGGTGCAGAATGAATTATGGGTGTAGGAACATACTTTCTAGGAGGATAAGAAAAATGTAGCAAAAGAACGTGCTATATGAAAGATACTTCATAAACAGGCATAGATACTCTTTACTCTGGGAGCTGTAAAAAAGTAATCCGATAGGTTAAAGAATACAAACCTGAAACAAAAGATTCCAGGTTGAATAATGCTATCTAGGAGAAATACGGGATGTTTCCTACAGAGAGGCCATCAAACTATCTGCTTTAATTCAAATCTAGTCAATTTTAGAAGCATCAATGTAATGCTCATGCAGTGTAATACTTTGCTGACTTTGATAACAGACCCCTCATAACTTGGGGAAAACTGATATTTCTCCAGTTTAAAATGCAAGCACAGTGCAATCCGTCTGGCAAGTGATGTCTCATATCTCCTAATTGTCTCAGATACAGTCTTGCTGAGTTAATTTAATACTTTTTAATTGTAGTAAACATTAAAAAGAGATCATTACACAATTTTTTTCTGTCAGTACTTTCTGTTCTTTGCAGTATTCTCCAGGTATTTAACCAATGTTTTATTAATTCACTGGCAGAAACTTCAGAATGAATTGGAGGATTATCTATATTTTTCCATCCAGAATCCTTGTTTTTTTCATTGCGGCATATTCCGCAGCCAGGGCAGCGTATTTTTAAGAGTGGAACATGTATTAACAACCCAATGTGCTGCACTAAAATATACCAATAAGACATGAAAGGGCAGATTAGATGCAAAGAATCCATGAGCAATTTCCACTTGAGATCTGCATAAACCAGCAAAAAAACTGCTAATTCAACAGCATGAGAACACTCATTAGTGAAAAACCACTTCCATGGCCACTCTCTAACAGTTAGCATACTGTTAGCTAAATTGGAAAAAATGACATAAGCATGTTGTATACTTCCCTCATAACAATATAATTAATAAGAGATGGTTTTGGCTAATCACCTGAAAATCAGAAACTCCTGAGCCTTGTTTAATCCCAGCTCTGCTTCTGGCTTTCTCTATTACTACAGGTAAATCATCTCCTTGCTATACCACTTTTCCTTTTGTAATTTTATTTACTTAAGAGGATGAGTTATTTTTGCCTTGTTTCCTTGTATGTTCACCTCTCACCTGTTGAGCTCCAGCACTGTACTGCAGCAGTTTGTGACTGTTTTTCTGCATATGTGTAACTAGTAGAGTGGTGCTTGGACTGAGCCTGGGTTTCCTATGCACTACAATAAGAAATAATAACATTAAAGTTATATGAAGTCTGTATTCTGCCAGAAGTTTTTTAAGCATATGACTGATTTTCAGCTGAATAGAGATGGTCTGTTAAAAAGGGGATTTCATATGAAATGTTGATTAGGCTGGGAGGATCGAAAGCTGCAGCTTTGTCATTTTTCCATGTCCTTCTCTTTGCACCTTTCAATAAATGTTGTTTAGACATATGGCTGAGGGGCAGCCATAACTGAAGTAGGACCACAATTTCTCAAGGGTTGCACCTTCATGGTGAGTGAACATGCACCTTCACTTCCATGAGTACATTAAAAATGACAGCGCTCATGTCCTCTGAGTACTTATAACGTGTGTACAGCTGTTCAGAGATAAAAAACCCCTCAGCTTTGTTAGCTAGGTACACAGATAAAAACAGCCAGATTTTAAGAACTGTAGAATTTGCATAATTATTTTGGACTTGGGTAGATCTCGGCAGCACTAAGTACAGGCCAGTGAAAACCAATCCACATTGTTCTTGGGCCATATAGTTCCATTTGTGAGATCTGCTAAAAGTCTCAGATTTTAAGGTAATAAAAAAAATGAAGCCAATGGATTGTAGCCCTCCTTCCAAGAGATGTCAGCAGATCCCAGGTCAGCTGAATTGTGTTTGGTAGCTGGCCCTCAGCCCCTGCTCTCATTTGCTAATACTGTACCCAAAAGGTGTTGTTGGCTCTTCTAATTATTCCACATTCCACTGAGCTCAGACATGACCAATGCTTGACATTTTTCCTCTGATAGCTATGGATCATAGTTGATATTATAACTGAACCTTCACTGTAGGTTATCTGTGCGGAAGTTTGATTTCTACAATGAAAAGCAGAGCAAGCCTCGACAGTATGCATTTTTGTAGATATCTGTGGCAGAGAGGAAGGACATGAAATGATAAAATAAATCATGTCTGATAAACTTGTCTCCCCAAAAGCACGTAGTGTATTCTGCGACATTCTAGAATGCTAGGACATAGCTTTACATTTTTTCTTGGCAATTCCTGAATTTATGCACAGCAACACACCTAAAGCAAGCGTCAAGCCACCCACCTTTATTTATAATCTTATGAGTGTGAGATTATTGTTGTTTGACATAACCTCACTGCAGAGACAGTGGGTCATTGGAGAGCAACTTGCTGACACTGAGTGCTAATGAGACCAATGAAAACATGAAATGCTTACATTCAGGGAGCTGAAATGAATGCAGGTGACAGAGGGTCCCTTCCCAACCTGTATGGGGAAAACTGATCCTTTGTAGGTTAGGGAGACCCATTGCTGCATATTTATTACTGAAGTTTGGAACTGAATCCATCCTTTGCTGCAGAACAAAACTGAAAGCAGGCTGATAAAATATTTGTGCAGTGTAGCAGTGTTATTTACACCCTATTTGAACTGCTTCTAGATAGGCTAGTGAAAGCTTAATCTTATTGTTATATATTTAATGACATGCCAAAGAACTGCAGCATAATTATACATTTTTGCAAAGACAATAGGAAGTGGCTTATAAATATTCACACACATGTTTCAGACCAGGGTTGAAGACTGGTGTGCCATCAAAGAAGCAAAATGTCTCCATGCAATATTAATTTTTCACTAATAATATTTCATTAATTAAGTAAATGAATGAGTTGAAATACAGAGAGAGAAAAGCCAGGCCTTAAGATAAGGATACAGGAGGTAGAGAGGTGTGTGGGTGGCCTTGCAATGCTGTTCCTCTGGTGCCTGCAGGGACCTGAAATCATACACGTATATGTATATGTATATGTGTGTATATATATACACACACATATATATGTGTGTATATATATATGTGTGTATATATATATGTGTGTGTGTGTGTATAAATACATATAGATTATGATCCGCTATGGCCTTGATGCTGTTGTGGAGATGTTTGCTCACACAGCCAAAGATTTCTGGGAAATTACTGCATTGAACCAAAGACATAATTGTTATGCCTTAGTCCCTCATGTTGGTGGAAGAAACACCCAAGAGGAACAATTATTGCCAGCTTTTGCATTATAAACCAATGATCTGTGTTTAGATTCTGATCCAGCAGTTACTGAAGAAACAGGAAAAATGATCCTCATTAGTTTTTTGTAGGCTTTAGACCAAATCTGGCGCCTCTAAAAGTTGCATTTGCTCCAACATGAATTCCCTGCGCTGCAGGGTACTGAGTTTAGTGAGGTGGAAGGGAAAAGCTGCAAGATGGGCTCTGAAGGGTGAAAGTCTATGATGAGATTTTGACTGAATGAAGTGCCAGAATCATAGCTTAGCAGCAAAGCACTCTATGAAAAAACACTGAAAATGAATAAATTATAGAACTCTAATGCATTTATAAAGCATTACAAAGCATGCATAATATACTGGATAGCCATCAATTATGAAATTAAATTCTGGTGTACTGCTTGGGTATAAATAGTGTAGTATTTGTCTCTTGCTGTTTCCAGTCACAAAGAAGATTCCAGTAAATAAATATATAAGGCAAATTCTTCCACTGAATCTACAGAAATGTAACCTACACATAATGTAATTATGCATTATCAGTCAATGAAATACACAAATCTTAACTTTGTACATTTTTTTTCAGGGGAAAATGATTGTTTGTTTGTTTTTAAATGCAAGCTATTATATTGTCACTGTTTTTCTCTGTGAAAAATACTAACACCCACCATCGCATGTCTTTGGCCTGTCTAGTAGCAGTAAAGCTAACTGATCCATGGTTAGTGATTAAAGGACTTGTAATACATTCTTGGTATGTTCTCTTTCCCCTGAAATGTTCTGCTGTGTCCTCCAACCTAATAAAATCTGCACAAATCTACTATCGATCTATTACACACATGCAGAAGAACAGCCTTCTTTAGTTTTTATTGGCATGTGTCTGGTTGATTTTCAGAGTGATGTGGGTCAAAGCCCTGATGAGCATAGCCCACAGATGATCCAGGGTACTGTGGGAAAGGATGGGAATAGCCTTTTGCCGTTGTCT
The DNA here is from genome assembly GCA_026283885.1 of Poicephalus gulielmi. Taxonomy (NCBI): domain Eukaryota; kingdom Metazoa; phylum Chordata; class Aves; order Psittaciformes; family Psittacidae; genus Poicephalus; species Poicephalus gulielmi. The sequence continues at coordinate 19,150 of JANEXQ010132044.1, read as the reverse complement.
GTACCCACCAACAATTTTCAGACCATATCAATTACAGAAATTTGTTTAAGGCAGACTAGTTTGCAGCTGGTGGAGTGTTATTTAAACCCCCTTCAACTTGCGCTACAAACTAAGAGGTTTTATTGTCCTATAATGGATGTAATAATTTATAATCTAAATATAATTAAATAACTATAATAATAATTTTATTTCATTGGTTAATTTATTTAATTTAAATATTTATTTAATTATAATATATAAATTAAATAATAATTTAATGTCCAATAATCCAATGTTGGTGCTCTGAACTTGCACATGGTGTGCCACTTTATGAACAGAGGTACCAAGTGGCAGAGTTTGCAAACATTTTTAGGAGGTAGTTTAGTTAACTTGCATTTATCTCTGCTATGAAAAGACAGTGTGCTCCAAATTCTCTTCCATGAATAGAGGATTTCTGTGGTATAAATAATACACCTATAGAGCACTTAAATCTCCACAGACTAGCTCTCAAAATTTATCTCACAAGGGCACAGTTTAAAATCTGTGTAGAAGAAGCTCTTTTCAAAGGTTAAATGAGCCAACTGCCACTCCACAGGGTAATTACTGATTTATTAAAAGTGTTGTATTCATTCAAATCTCTTTATTCTGTGCAGTAAGACAAGTCTAATTTTGTTTTAAAGATTAAAGGAGCATTTGTTTTTGTAAACAAATCCCTAGCTACTATTACAAATTACATCATGCATAATCTTGACATGATAGATTTGGAGATATTTCAGTGTAACAATGCCAGTGCAATCGAACAAGAACTGCGAGACTGAACAAAAATTGATGAATCGAGCACACAATACTTTGTATCTCATATCACAGCTTAATTACTGCTTCAATATGCATGGAATAAGAGAAGTAACTCAATTACAAAAGCTTATCAGCAAGACTTAAAAACGTGAAATTCATGAGTGGATATTAAACTGACCTTAACTGACAAAGTTTTCTTTGAAATTATGTTTTCCTTCAGTGCTCAGAATGCTTATTTACTCTGAAACATTTTACAGAGCTCAGAAGCCTGTTAATGGGTACTTGAAATTTCATGGCCGCATTGGTATGGGCACAGCTCATGTCTTTTTGCCTCCATTCAATTTAACCCTGAGTTGTATTATTTTAAAAGATGAAAATTCACTACCATTTACAGTGGTTTCTTCCCCCCTTTTTTACCTTGGAAAAGTCCCTGGACTGCACTTCTAGATAAGTGCTACGAATAATTTATATGATGACCTTACTCTGCTGTCCTTAGAGTGAATAATCCTGAATTTATGCAAGGATCATTATTTGATCCTTGCATATATATGTGCACACATATATGTGCTCTTGAAAAATAACCAGATGGGAAGAGCTGTGAGTCTTAGACTCCAGATACAACAGGAATCTCATGCACACTCCGCTCAGATGATTCTTAGCTATAAAGCCGTAAGCTCTATTCTCATCACAACAAATAGGAGTTTAACATTTTATTTTTCACAAACATCTGTCTTTGTTCTACTTGATCTCATTAATGCTCATATAAAATGAATGTAAATGGAGCCTGAGCATGCCCAGCACACATTCTTTTACAAATCTGAGCATGAATTAGCTTAAAATGCTTTGCAGAGTAGGTTCAGCTCCGCCAGTTGCAAAGTGCATGCAAGCAGAAACCCTCCAAAGATGAACAGCTAAACAAAGGTACTGCGAATTGCTATAGTTACTAACAAACTGAAGCAGAAGTTGTTTTAGATGGAATTCTGTAATACTCCTTCTTCATCTATTTAAAGCATTTATAAAACAGCACAAGACTGAAATAGCTGGGTTTTCTTTCTAAATAGTCACCTCCACAAATGCTTGATAGTTAAAAGTAAGTCAGTTAGGAAAGATAACTGGCTAGTGAATCGCCTAATTCTGGACTTTAAGTTGCAATCCTCAGGCTAGTAAGACTTTGGATTTTCTGCTTTAGCAGGGATCACCAATGGAAAAGATGATCGATGAAGAGAAGTGGTTGGGAAAACTGTAAAGGCTGGATTTGTGGAGCTAATCTGAACTGTCATTACCCCCATAGGCAAGTCCATCTTTACGAGTGCCTCTTCCTTATCAACCATCACGAGTTCACAGTTTGAGGCTTTGCATTTCGTCTATTTTGTATGACCACAAACTGACTTTAACAAGTTCTCAAGAAATTCATGTATCCACAACAAGGGGCTCCTTGAACACAGGACAGTCAAGAAAGAAGCACATAGTGAAGGGCATCATCACTGAACATCTCTTTCCATTTAATCAGTTTAATTATCCATTACCCAAATTCTGAAGACACACTTCGTCCTGATTGGCATCTCCCATTTATAATGTTCAACATCCCTGACAGGCAGACATGACCATGTGTACTAGGACTCAAAAGATGGAAATGTCTACAAAGTGAATCATTACCTTAGCAACCAATACTGCAAAACTAAGAACTCCAAAGCAGAAACTTCCTCCCATCTGGAAAAGAACTTCCAGGAAAGTTTATCCAGATAAGTTTTTGCTATCCTGCTTCTGCCATTTTCCATTTAATTTTGGGGTTTGCCTATCTTCACATATAAGAAATTCCCTTGTATTATTGAGCTTGATCTGCCATAGAGCTGTAGGATTGATATTCTTGCCAGTACCACTTACAGTATCTGACTTCTCATTTAATCAATCGATCTGGGTGAGTGATTCCTTCTTTCACTTGCTCCAGGAGTCTTCTCAGCACCTCTTTCCCCTTCTGCTTATTAATTCAGCCTCCACATCTGTGATCTCAAAGTCAAACTGATGGCTCCTCTTATAAGACACTAATCATGGGTAACTGAATGCCCACGTACTTGATTGTGTATCACATTTAGTACTAACCCTCTAAGACAGAAATGTTGTTATTTCACTTTAAACTTGAGGCGCTGATTTTTATTATATCTGCTTCCTAGATATAATGCTCTGTCCCTTGTGACAACAGGCCGCAGAAATGGCTTTGTTACAGAAGGTAGTCTTCAGGGTTTTGTAATTTAACTTGATGTAGAAAACGATAATTTATTATGAGTGCCTTTTGCATAGGCTTCCTCAAATATTTATAAACTCATTTAAATAATTAACACAGGAGTTTTAATAAACTGTTTATATTCACAAAAAGAACGTAATTTGCAGGAAGGACTGTTCAGGTGCTAGGAAACACGGACAGACCACATGAATTAAAAATAATGGCTTGGATCTAAAGTTTACATGACCTTTTTACAAGTTGTCTAAGGCTGCTTTCTTAGGGTGAAAAAGTGCTTCTGTTGAGCTGGTTAAGCTATGCACTGCACAGGCTATTTTAGGAAGGAAAAAAGCATAACCTTCTATAAAGTTAGAAGTGATCAGAGATGTCAGGGGCTCAAAGGAAGATCCCAGAAATTACAGGCACATCAGTCTCTAGGAAGGGGACTGTGGCTGTGTGCTATTCCAGGAAAGTTAAAACAGGTTTTCACACATTTAGACAAGTTTGCATTTATCATTTAGAGCAGGTTATTATCTAATCACGCATAAGCTATCTAAACCAGCCTGTGACCATCCTAATATGGCTAATAACAATAAAATCCTATTAAGAAAGCCATTACTTCACAGGAATCCAGCCAGCCAGGGCTTTCCCAGGCTGCCTGGGCAGCAGTGATTTCCTTCCTCTGCCTCTGAAGCCAAGTTGAACACATGGCTCTCATAGGACACTTGAAGGATGTCAGATTCAGGCTACTGCAGGACAGAGGGCAGTTGTTCTCTATTTCAGTTTCCTCCCATATATCCCTTTCTATCAGACTGAGAGGTATTTAGCTTGTGCTGAGGTGATAAACCCACCTTGCTGAGCTAAGCATGTACCCAGGCATAGTAGGGCTGTACAGGCTGCAGGGCAAAATCTGCCTGCTAGTGCTGGGCAGGCTTGCTCTCATCCTCAGAAACCAGCCTGGACCTCACACTTGACTTCTGCCTTTCATCCATATAGCACTGAAAATGTACTGTTTCCTGACTTCCTGTAGTTAATAAGTAAGTTCTGCGGCTCAAGGCATGCCTCTCAATATGTGTGTGGGAAAGGTTGCCTTTCACCCCACATCTTCTTCAAGGTTAACTAAACTTCCCACGAACCACCTGAGTGCAAAAAGATGCAGGCAGCTCTTTCTGAAACAGAAGCTATTGCAGGTCCATGAGCTCCTGCATGAGTACTGGATCTCCCTTATTCTGAGCGCTGTCCCTTTGAGATACCAACTACTTTCACTGCTCCAGGCAGTGCGAACTCAAAGTCATATCACAAAGCCAAACTTTTCCCAAAGAAATAACAGGTGGAAAGGAGGCAGATATTTTCCCCTCTTTTTTTTTCCTCACCTCATCTGTATAAACACAGCACATTAGAAAGGTGATCACAGATATTTCAAATAACAAACAAAACCATGCCTTTCTTGTAACTTCTTCCGCTATCTTAAAACTCAGGGATATTATATTCTGCAAACAGTTCCTCTTTGCATAAAACACTAGCTATCTCCAGCTCCAACCCTGCAGAGAGCTTTAGCAACTAAACCAAGGTGGACAGCAGGGAAGAAGAGGAAAGTATGCAAATTTAACTGAGCACACTATAATTACTCATTCATAGCAAAACAGATCACAGTATTTCACACTTATCCCATGTAATTCAGTCACAGCAGTATTCATTTTACTATTAATTTTAATAGAATAATTACCTTTATAAAGAAGAAAGAAACTATCTTTAGAGAGTCAGATTCTCAGGTGGGGAAGATATGGTGATTTATGCTAGTCTGATAAATTTTGTAATCTTTCTTCTTATTTCCTTTGAAAAGAAATTGAGTAATTGACTAGTGGCCAGGCTTACAGAGATAATCTATGCTAAATGAAGTAAAATAAAAGAAATGGTGAAGCAAAGAAATGCAAACACTTAATGGTGAATTTACACATCTGCATTTCAATAGTTTATGCATGACTTGCATACACACACACACACTCACTCATACAAGTCTGAACAGTCAGTTCCCAGTCCATTCCCAGTGCTGTCTGGCAGCACACATTGCTGAATTTGTAATGTTACGTGTCCAGATTCAACTCTGCAAAATGGCAAAGAGCTTGGGATTCCAGTAACATCCTTCTTGAGTATTAGCAGAGAGAAGGTTTTAGAAGATGAGCTGTACAAATGACTTACAAAATAAGGAACCGACCGCTATATCATTATCTCAAGAGCACAGAGAGACATGCAAACCACTTAAAAATTTTGCTCTTGGCCACAAGAAACTTCTGATGGAAATACTCCATAACCTGCAGCTGTCACAGTTCATAAATTTTTGAGCATAAGCTTAGACCACATACCCCTGCTACTTGCTACCCTCACACACATCTGCCTTTTTTCCAGTTTTCCCTGACATTTTCCTTTCCTTGTACTTTTCCTTCATTTTTGAGTCCAGGCTTGCAAGAGTAGATCTGCCTTTTGCCAGAGCTGGTGAGGCGGAGGTAGACCTGACCACCAGGAGCTGCTGGGCAGCTTCTGCAACTGCTTCTCTTCTTAACCCCCTTCTGCTGATGTAATTTAGATACTTAAATGTGTTACATTATATTGAAATGAATTTCTTTGAGAATTATGACTGAGATTAATTGAATTTATGCCACATCCAGGAGTATATGCCCTCTTGTTGTGATTAAGATAATACATTGCTTGATATAGAAGTCAAAAATTCCTCAAAAAAAAAAAAAAAATAATGTCAAGATAATTGTTTCTTTTCTCTCTGCCAAGGTTTCATATTCAACTATTTTATTTCAGGGTTCTGTTTAAATTGAAACTAGTACAGCATTATATGCAAAGAGAAACCAATCTCAGAGGGGGAAAAAAGCAGAACCAAATATAGATTAAAAAGCTGCCTCTCCAGATTTTGAAATATGAGAAGCCTGGCTCTGCATGTAAGATTAATGACAGCTAAGTGTGTGCTGAATAGTTCAGCTCAAATCTGGGGAAAGTTTTACCCTAAGTATCTGTTGTTCCAAATGGTGAAACCCTAATATCATCCAGCCATACAGGTGCACATGGCTTCCTTATTCTCCCAGGCTGCACAATGAAGTGAACAACAAAGAGAAATAATGTGTATGCTTATAATCAACCCACGTCACTTCATGACAAAAAGGTAATTTCTCTCTCTGGATTTCTTTTTTCATTATTTTTATACACTGTAATACATCAGCTTTGTTCGTTTCTTATTAAGAAATGTAGATATGGCACTGGTGACAGTGTCTTGTCTCACATTGCAGCTCATGAATGGAGCTATTCTTGTACTTTAAATTGTAAGTATTTTTTTGAAGAATGGACAAAATGAATATTCAGTCACTGTGCACTCAGGGGCTCAATTCATAGCCAGGAAGCATTCAAGACTTCAATTTTTTATTGGAAGCTCATGGGGAGACTTTCCAGCTCTGCCTCACAGGAAGCATCAGTACTGAGCAGGGAAACGCAGAATGTCTTCCCCAAAGAAGTGTTTTTAGTGGCTGATGTGCTTCAAGATTTTGTATTTTCACATTACTGAATTATTCAAACAGTGCTAGCATTTGTTCATTAAAAAGCAGAAATAGTCAAACTAGGACAGCTTTTGACCTCCAAAGGCTTTTGTAGTAACAGGGAGGATCATGCTGCAGCGAAGTCAGTGCATCATCACACCACAGCAGGTTCCTGTGTCTTTTTTAACACCTCCATTGCAAGGATCTCAAAGCAGTTTCCAAGCCCTACCTTGGCACAGTAAAGCCCCACTAAGGTGGAAGAGAAAGTACCTTCTTGTCCCTGGCTCACTATGGATTGTACAAGCTGCTCTGAAGGACGTGGGCAGAAATGGTAAAAACATCCATTATCCTTCAGTGGAAACACTGGGTTGTATTTGTATTCTCTTTGTCTGAGAGAGAAGTTTGTGGTAAATTCCCTTCTACTTTCTGCGGGCACTCAAATGAAAAGGCACTCATGAATTCTTTAGGAATGGCTGCAACATTTTATATAGCTATAAAAGTAAGGTTTTTCAAATAAAAAATCTAACCCGAGAGAGCTCTCAGTGTACACATGTACATTTATTATTACTGTTTGGAAGGAAATTCTTCAAAAGGTAATGAGTTATGTAAACTTATTTAAGTAATTGCATTTGCTATTACTTTCAAATGGAATGTTTCTGAGAAAAATGGTACAGCTGTTAGTGCTTTTTGGTTTAAATTGTAATTTTTAATTTAGAAAACCACTGAGGGCAAGTAATTTAGGTGTCCACATGCAGAATTTAGAGGACTCACTGGAACCCTCAGTCTTTGAAAGCGAGATCCTAAATACCAGTTTGTGCTATAGTGGAAGAGAGAGAGAGAGAGAGAGAGAAGCAGGCTATGCCTGCAACTTCATTACTGCAGCTGTGTGTGAGTCCTGAGTCTTTCTTCAACAGTCTGCAACACCCCCCCAAATCATCACACAGCATGACTGCAAACAGCTCCTCTTGATATATGCCTGAGGAAACTATGCAGGATGGGTGAAAAAAACCCTAGACAACCAGAAAGCTGTGAAATAGATTACATATATATATATACACACACACATATCTATATTTCTTTGCCATCTTTTCTTTTTTTCAGGGCACTGAAAAACATGGACAATAGGGACCTCCCTTTGCAACATCATCTTGCCATGCAGAGATGCCTCGTTATACCACAGTGAAGATAAATCTCAGCAGCATTTCAGTGAGGTCTTGCTAAGCTCTAGTGAAGCGAAGGGGAGTCAGATCAGCTTCACAAAGACAACGTAACTATCTATTTAATATCCTTAAGAGATTGTCTGTGACTGATCTCTCAGCATAGCATGATGCATTACATTTTTGTTCTGCAAGGATAGAGTAACAACTGGGACTACCAGAAAGGGCCACAGATGCATCTTCTGTCATTTTAAAGAAAACTAGAATTGTAAGGAGTCAACCGTACTGTATGCAAAAGAGGGTCAAAATGTATTGCAATAAGATTGAAGAGTTGACATTTAAATTGCAAGGCTGAAATTTTTACGCATTTTTACATGCATGCTGTTATGGTTCTGTGGGTAGATGAAGGATAGGAATGAGGAAGTGAAGAATAACCTTCTGATGACGGTTTGCAAAGGCAAAAATAGAAATAGTTATTTATAGGGATGTTGAGCGTACCTTTATCAAATGCACGTGCTTATCATTCAGGACAAAGATCTGGAAATCTGATTTTGCTGAAACTGTTGGAAGATGTGTGCACGTAAGTGGCAACATTTCACTCTCACATTTTATATCCGGTGATGCAGCACAAAGAAATTTCCACTTGCAGCATGTTACACAGTTTTCCTGCAGCCGTAATTTGTTAGTTCTACTGGCCAGGAAACTGATAATAAAGCTTCCTCTGGCAGCCCTTCAGATGAAGCAGGCTATCTTATATCTGCCAGCACCAATGTTTTGAGAAACTCCACCAAGGCGCCACAGAAACACCCTTTAGACTGAACGACAAGACAGATTTGAAAACAGTTTATGCATAGAGCCAACAAATTCATTTTGAGCACTTATGCAAAGAATATATTATCTTTCTCTGAAAGTCTCAGAACTGCCTTGAAAAGCCTCCAAAGAGCTGGGGTTGGGTTTTTTTGTTTGGTTGGTTGATTTTTTCCTTGATTTTTGGGGAATGGGGGTTTGTTGTTATGTGGTGGAGTTTTTTGGGTCATAACTAGAGTTACCTTCTAGTATAATTTCTTATACCATATCTAGCACATACTATATTCTAACCTAAACAGAATAAGCCTGCTTTACAGTATGTCTTGTCTGATTATTTCTCAGGAAAGTGAGTTGCAAGCAATGGATGATTTTCTAGGGATAAAATTGGTACAAATGCACTTCTGGATTTAGAGATCATGAGAAAACCCTCACAGCTCCAATCCTGATCCTTCCACAAACACAGCAGAGTGCAGATAGAACAGCCACAATTGCAGTCCCCAGCCTAACACCAATGTGAATCATCACCATAGACGGACTTCTGCCAAGGCTCTGAGCTATAAAACGTAAAATACTCTAGGAAAAACAAAAGCTCACTGCCCTAATTCAGCTAGAAGGTGATGACTGCAAATATGCTTTACAACGTGCATGACAAATAAGGGTAGAATTGAACATTAAATTCACCAGCATTTCATAATACAGGTCTTCTTCCTAACCAGAAATGCAATCTGTTATCTCACTAATTTTGATTCTGTCTCTTTCCATCTTCTTCCTTTTAATGGTGACTGAATCTGATTGAGAATTAGTTTGCTCCATTTAATCCTAATTCATGTGTGTCTCGGAGTTTCTACCTTGTCTGCCTCTCCTACTGTGCATACCTATAATGCAATAATCTATAGTTCACAAGGTTTTTATGATGACAGCAAGTCAGACAACAAGCTTCAAGTGAGCCAAACTATACTCATCATGAACCTTAACATAAATGTTGACTTACTATCCACATCTCACCCCAAAACAGTTGGGGACCTGCCACTGCTTGGGGATCGCATGTAGACTTTTGGAGTGGACCTGGGATGTGGCATGGTGTGGGTGGCTACTTCCCTTTCAAGACATTCAGAAGAAGCCAGAGAAGGCTCAAGAGAGGATTGGACACATCAAAATGTCATCTAAGCTGCCTCTCTTTGCTGCCCTTTCAGGAAACTGTGTCAAATGCTTAAAGCATCTCCTCCAGAGGCTTCTTATGAGGCTGAAACTTTACCCCAGTGCACAGCAAATCTTTGGTTGCATAGTGAGCAGTCTATTTGTACCTCTCTTCTGCAGCCGGACTAACCTGTTTCTGTAGATTTTTTCATGGCAGTGGTAGCAGAAAAGGACTAACATGTGAGTTAACTTTTTACCTGATCATGAAAGAACAAACACAGATATGTGTTAGTCTAGAAACAATACACAAGGGATATCACAGACAGATTAATCTGGCGTCCTGAAGACAGCATAATTCATCTGGATGAAAAGGGGATTCTCCTCAGTGACATAGCGAAAAATCTCCTTTTATCCTTTCCTTGGCAGAAGTGTGAAACACAAGCAGAAGCTCTTCTCCATGGGAAATGGGGAATGCTATTATACTTGCCAACACCACCCTGGCCAGAGATACTCAATTAGTCCCATGTCCAATTTCCTTTTTGGCCATAGGCTTCCATGAGCACCTGGGCTTTCTGGTTCAGTTCCCTAAATATACCACAGGCACAACACTAACTTCTGCCTCCTCAAAATAAAAGGCACAGTGGTGCGGTGGGCACAGGTAGAATGATGAGAACAGGAGGATTTCAGCCTCTCCTGCGAGCTGGGACTGCAAAGCCTTACACAATTCATGTTAGTAACACAGATGAACAAGTCTTCCCTTTATAAAGGTAAAATCCAGGCTAATGATGGTCACAGGATGTCACTGTATGTGGAACAGCTTCACTGCAGTCAAACTCTTTCCTCTAGCCTTCCCTTGGAAAATATATTATTGTAAGCACTGTTAATTCCTTGTAACTGTCAAGAGGCCTTATTTTTTGTTCTCCCCAGTGATGAATTCCCTGTTAACCAAAATAATGTGACAAGGAATAACTGTCAAGGAGGTAAATTCATACTGAGCTCTTTTGATGATGGCAGTTTCTGAATTTGCATAGACAGCAAGCAATGTTTTCTTCAAATAAACTGGACCTGAATAAAATCAAGTGTGCTCACAGTAAAATGCCTGTATTCCACGTTTCATAATGGAGAGAACTGTGGACAGATGTAGGTCAGGATTTCAGAGCAAGACTTGCTGAATGTGTTAACTCTATTTTGAGGTGGGTAACTTGCCACCCCCTGAAGATATTTGGTTTTCAGAGGGAGCATAGATCAGATGTCTTAGAAAATTAGACTTCTATGAAGGTCTGTCCATTTGGTGCTTCACTATGCACCACTTCATAAAATCTCAAGTAGACTCTTCTCTAACTGCTATTTCTGATGTAAAGATGTGCAAAAGGGGCTATACTCATTTCTCATCAAGGACTTGAATCAACACTCCTGGAAAACTCCCATTAGCTTGAATGTGAATTGCCTTATGCCAATATAAAGCTATAAATATGGAATAGCACCCCTGGCAAAGAACTGACACTATTGTGAAATATGAGGTATGATTACCTTGGCCTGTTTTACTCTATGTGCTGTTTCAGTAATACAGCTTCCAAGGCCCACCAAAGTTTGCAGTAATACTCTGATTTGCATCAGATATCTAACCTTTATTCCATAGCTTTTTAATGTCCCTGTGATTTCACAGGGCACTGATACTGGACATACAGTTTTGGCAGAGGGTCACCTGAAATATGGTGTTTTATTTGCAGCATTTTATTAGCTGAAGACTAGGTAATGGAAAGGGTGTTCAAAGAGGTGTAAAAATAATAACAGCACTGAGATATTGATTTATAAGGAACTGGTTTTAGATTACAGCAGGATAAGCAGTACTTAAATTCAACAGCGAGTAAAGACACTACTATAGAGGGAAACACAAGACACAAGAAGTAACAAACTGAACAGTAGGCTGGAGAACAGAACAAGATGTATCATCAGCACAGGAAGTCCTAGAAAAGACTTCATCAGCTTGGGTGAAGGCAATTGATTAGTATTTTGCAGGAAGGGAAAATAAGAAAGATAAGCAACTTGCCCAAAAAAGCTAGCAGAAGAGCCAAGAAGAAAAGTCAAGACCAAGACTATGGTCTTTACCTGGAAAAGGAAATTATATTAAAACATACTGGCCTGAGAATATCCCTTGGAAGACACTCTCTGCATGCATTACTAGAGATAGGAATACAGGCTGGGATGATTCTGGAGGAAAAGGGATCTTTTGCTGCAACACCAGTGTAAGTTCAATGACCAAAGGGGCAGCTAAACCAGAACAGCTTGCATCACTAAATCACATTTCTTTCTGGAAGGGATGAAGATTAATCAAGACAAAACTAAAAGTGAGTCTGATAAAATGTTTAAGTGACCACACTTGAACTGCACATTATTTGCATCAACTAGAGGATGAAACAGTAGTTTTCCATTATGCCGCAGGAAATAGCAGCTTGCTAAATAACTCTTAACTTTCCTCTGGCACCTATTGATTATATCCAATAGAAATTACGAGTAGAAGGCAATTAAGTTCAAAATTTAATGGTCTTCTGCTCCTGTTAATTTACTGCTTGACCTGATCAATACATTACACTGGATAACAATCTATTCCAGCAAGGCTTGGTTCCTCCAGTGTCCCTTCCCCTAAAACTGTAATAATGACACACAACTAAATTTTAAGTAAATAATACATAAAATTAATAAAATACTATCTGAAATAATTAAAAATTGGATTAGTCACTGTAGTGGTGAAAACAACAGCTTAAAACTAAATCAACTTTTACAACACAGAGTTTAGACTGTGTCAAAATATTAGATAAGCTACAACCTCAGCCTTACAGAAGCCTCTGGAAATCAAAATCTCAAGCAAGTTTTAAACATCTCACATAACACAGCAATACAAGAAAACCACCCTTATTTTCTTGGCAAAATTGAAGCAGGAAACTAAAGATCAATGGTAGTGAAAGAAACAATATGATGCTGTAGTCATTCTTTTCTGTACATAATAGTTAAGGTCTCTAGGTGAAGAAATACCATATAGGCTTTATGTATAACAACTGCTATCAAAACCTAGATGACAGAATATTCTGAGTTGATTTGAATTAGGGTGCAGGTTGTTTTAGTCTTCTTCCCAAAATCTTGTAAGCACTTTTTAAATAACTAAGCCAATCTCCTAAAGAAAACAGGGATCTTGTGGCATCTGCCACTGCTTTTTGTCCTCAAAGATAGCACATGATGATATACACAGAGGTAGGGTTAGGGGCAGGTAAGCCTTCATCTCCCATCAACCTGCCTCCCAGTGGCTGCCGTTCCCACAGTGCCATGCAACACTGAGTGGTCTTAAGGACCACAGGGATGCTCTCATAGTCCTGCCTTGCAAGCATAACCGTTGAAGAGGACAAACCAAGTCCAAACAGCAACCAAAGTCCAGCATGTGTCAAGCAATGAAGCATTTCTGAGAGGTGTCTCCTTCCAGGAGCAGAATCTCCAAGCGGTTCTCCCTCCCCATGTGTGTCTATGTGCACACATGGATGCTTATGTAACTGGCTGAATTTCATCACTTTTTTTGCCAAAATTCAACATGTCAGCATAAAGTGAAAACAAAATATGATGAGGTTTTCTGGAAATATCCTCTCCACTGACGGGCTGTATCCCCACCAGCATTCACTGTGAAGCCAGCACACCATTAATCACTATGAAACATTTTCATTTATTTTGACACCAAAGAGAAATTGGAAGGAAGAGTATTTTTGGATGGGAATGGAAAAACAGGCTGTAGCAATATCTCCTTTTATGTTATGGTTCCCCCAGACTGAGAGTAGAACAGGAGCTGTGGGTCTGCTCTCTCTCTGCTTCCCATGCTACATATTTTTATCACATCCTTTACAGACACAGTAACAGCAATCTGAATAGTGTACATCTTAAATCTATTCAGTTACTGCACATTCTTTGAGGTTTCTAAGAAAGAAAAACATTCCAAATGTTTGAGGTTATTTACTGTATCCAGCATTACCTAACACAGCAAGTCTGTTCTCAACCTGCAGTGTAACCTCTCTTCACTCCTGGGTTGCCCACAGCCCAAGTTTTCTTTTTTCCAATCCACAAAGCCTGTGTTCTTGCCCTTGCTGGATGCCTGCCTTGTTTTGCAGCATAAACTAGTAGATTGTGGGGCTTGTTGTTAGATTTTGGAGTGCAAGTATAGCCCCCTTGGACTCTGCAAAACTCCTGGCAACAACCTCTCAACTACAGCGTTGTTTTCTTGGTGAAAAAACAAGCAAACCCCATACTGTAATAATTCCAGGCACCTATCCTTTTTAGCTGAAGAAATGTGGCAGGAAGCAGAGGCATCTACATTCTTTGACATATCGCAGTGTGCCAAAAAGTGAGCAAATACAAAGGTAGGCATAACCAAAACTCATATAAGCAGGACACCACACTATTGTAGCTGATTTGTATTCCACAGAAGGCTACATTTAGCAAGCCCTACTATTTCAAGAAAAGCTAGCAGAACAAGCACACCATCCATACCCTGAGCCCAGGGATACTGCAGTAAGCCTTGCCCATAATTCTGCTCAGAATGTGCAGACTCAGCAGTCAGGAAGGGCTGTGGCTGGCCTTTTTGCTTCTTCTGAGGTCTGCCAGCGCTGCTAAAGTATCTAGATACACATTTCCTCCAGGACCATGATTATTAAAGAGTCATACATAGAAAGAGAAAGTAAAAAAATAAGAACACCAGAATAAAAATGCAGCAAAATGCAGCAAAATACAATTACTACTTCCTAAAATGGCACAGGTATCCACCAAGAAAACAGAGCTGGCACTCACAGCAGTGGTGAAGCTGCAGTGTAACAGGTCATTAAGATCCAGGTAGTCCTTGCAGGATTCCTACTAATGATGCACTGTTGAAATTGAAAAAGCACACTTATAGCTTTGCATTTTTAGCAGCAGTCAGTAATAGAGACCAGTGCGTTATATTTGCTTCTTATCTCATACTATGTAAAGCAGAGCCTAGCAAATGCTTCACAGTTAGCAATTTATTTGATTTAGCAATGTATTTTGTGTCCATGAACAAGCTGTTAGCTGAATGCGTTGATTGCACTTTGGTTATTTTAGAAGTATTTGGTGAAAAAACCTTAAAAGGGGACAGTTTGCTCTCCAACTACTGTGTTAATATTTCAGGCACGCACTAGTAAGAATTTATTAGTTGGGTTGAAATCATTCAGCCTAAACCACAGCAAATTTATTCCTGTAACACTATTTCCTCACAGGTCATCATCTGTATGGGCTAGACCTGGAGATTGTTTATAAACATGAATTCCTATTGCTATTTCTACTGGTTTAATAGTAATCCAATAATAAATTATTCTAATCCCCTATTTCTTTTCAAATGCCAGACTATTTTTCTTTGCAAATATAGACAGGAAAGGGAAAAAAACCCTAATTAAAGAAAGTTAAATCAGCAGGGCAGAAGTTCCTCACAGGGCTTAATACACAAAAGCATTCACAGGCAGTTTTTTTCCCATACCAAATAAGCTTATTTTAACAGTTAGTCTATAGTATTTTTGGCATTTCTGCCTCAGACTTCTGCACTGCATCACACCACCTCTACTGACCTTTATGGGTCTGGCTTCCTCTCCTCCAAAAACCGAGCAGGGGAAATCCCCTTTCACACTCAGCTCAGGCTGTTCCTGATACAAGTGGTAGAGCAACCTCACAATTTGCCTTCTGTGCTCAGCCAAAACAGCCTGAGGGTGTGAATTGCCCACAGCTGCTCCCCCCCAGCAGCCTCTAAGGACATGGTCCCATCAAACTGAGGCTCTCATGCCTCATCAGAGCTACTGGTTTTGGAGAGTGGTACAGAGCAGTGGGAGACTGCCAACACTAACTTCCTAATGGTTAATACTTACAACTACATTTTGGCTGATATTTTCCAAGCTGCCTAGAGGGAATGGATGCCCAGTGCCCATTAATTTTAATAGGAACTGGGCAGGCACAGTTCTTACGAGGCTCTGACTATTTCAGCCTATTACTGCTGGTGACACAAGGTTTGATATTGCAGGAGGCTGATTACCTGCTGGGAGGACTGGAGCTAATGCAGCTCCAATATTTTGGCTTGAAAATTGAATATGCAAAATGCATGAAGAGTGTGGCTATGCTTACCATAAATAATGAGTTTAAATGGAAGTGGTTCACATGGAAAGGGTTTAACCCAATGTTTGTTACAAATGAGTGCTCCTGATTATTTCTGATTTATACTGATGCAATACAGCACACACTTGCAAGAGTTTTCACTAAAGGCCTTTGCATAAAGGCTGCTACATTCATAAGCATAAGCCTTTAGCCTGGTTTGTCAATTTATTCCTTTTATTAGGAAATTGTATCAGGTTTCAAAAGGTTTTCAGTGCCAGCAAACAGTAACTGTAAAACACGATCTGGGTGGTATGCAATTACATTTGAATTTTAGGAGTTTCAAAACCTCCCCCATTCATTTTATTTACCAAACCTGACTACACACAATACAACTAGACCATGTCCACTGTAATTACAGACAATTTCTGATGACAGTTCCCATCCTGCTATGTGTTAATGAGCAAACTCAGCTCAGAAATCTGCATACTCAAAGCGGTATCTTATGCTAGAATCCCCACGTGTGGGCACCAGGGGTCGTTCGAACAATGGAAGCCAAGTAGCAAGGCTATACTATACTTAATTTGTGTTCGCAAATGCTAGGGTTTTTTGCAATAACCACACAGAATTGTTTCAGAGAAGCAGCAGAAATAGACTCTGCAATATTTAGTCATTATTGCTAAGCCATGGAAGTCCAGCACTGCCATCTCTGACAAACAGAGTAGATTAAAAAAATCTAAGTCAATACATATACTGGAGAATTAATTGGTTCCACTACCAAAACTGATTCATCAGCATATTATTGCAAATAAATGGATTAAAAAAGGATATCAATGTCAGCCATCCAAACAATAAAAAATTACTGTATCAAATAAATTCGAACTGTAACTAAAGACTTCAAAATGGGATGAAACTTTTCCATGTATCTGCTTGGCAACTTTATCCTCCCTTCTTATGTTAATAAAGTCCCAACACTGACAAATCATTTTTGTTTTCAAAAATTGCCTTTCAAAAACTATCATACAACTCTCCCAGACTTCACCCTTTAGTTGGTATGAAATGTAATTGCTTGCAAACAATGTGATTTGATTTTATAAGATTTATCTTTCCAAGTTGAATGAATTTGTGGTATGTTGAAGGCAAAGCATTGTGGTGGGTTGACCCTGGCTGGATTCCAGGTGTCTCCTGAAGCTGCTTGATCACTCTCCACCTCAGCAGGAAGGAGGAGAGGAAACATCACCCTTTGCTTTGCTGCCCTACATCTCTTCTCTCTCAGTGGAGGCTGCCTATTCTCCTGAGCAGCCAAAGCCTTTCTCCACATCTGATCTCATAACTTAATTCACCTTCTTTCTTGAAGCTGAGTGGACAGAACTGTACATCCATCCCAGGAAGGGATCATTCACTGTGCTAGAGAGGAGCATTATGCCTCTCCAGCTCTGCCACAGATTCCTTGCCTGATTCCCTGCCTCACATTCACAAATTCATCACAGTACAAAGACAAGCAAGAGAAAAGAAAAGCACCAGTGCAACAATGAGGCTCAGCTGAATCCCAGAGGAAACACAACCTGTCAAAAACTGTATGGTTTTTCTTTAGTGTTTCATTCCTGTGCTCTATGGTTCAAAGCAGCGATCACCCTCTTGTCCCCTGTCCTGCTCAGGGCAAGAGGTACCTGTGGCCCTGGATAATGATCTCACAAATGTGAGACAAATGCTCATTACACGAATGGGCTTTGGTTTCTTTTATTTAGCAGGGACTACAGGTACTCTTGTTTTTAAATATGTTCATCCCATTAGCAATTTTCAAGGCGAGGAAAGGAAATTTCCAAAGGAAATAGAGTTCATTTGGTATTTGCATAACTGTAATATATACAGCTGCATTTGATGGTATTTCGTGGAGGGGTCTGAAGAAAAAGGAAAGGGCATTCTGTAATAATAAAACCAATATAGAGATATGTTTTCTACTCTCATTTGAGTTAATGGGAGATTTGCCATTGTCCTCAGTTAGGACAGTGTCATTTGCTTCTCAATTTCATTCTGGAGTGATGGTTTGTGCTGATGTTTTCACCTTGCTGTTTGTAAGTCCTGGGCACATTAGGAAGATAAAAAAATATGTACTGACCATTCACATGTATCTTGAAAACTCTACTATATGCTTGCTGCCAAGGAACTGTAATCAAAAGGAAATGATAACACAAGACCACATATTAAAAGCAATCTATCTGCCTGCAGAATAGGAACTAATGACACAGGCCAAGGATGCAAGTGTAGAGCATGGCTCTTTTCCATACCTCTGTCTTTTGCATGATAGTTTCAAAAGGGAAAGGCAGCAATTTCTTAAATATTACTGAATTTTGCCAACCTACATCAGCACTTGTGCTTGCTTAACCTTGAACAGTTACTGTAGTAAAATGAATGGTCCACGAAAATAACTCCCAGAGAGGAATAATGATTTCTTTGAGACTGCTCTCTGACACATACGTACAGAGACCTGTTACAAAACATGCAGGCTGTGTACGTGCTGAATAGCACCCCCCTCAGCACAAAGTCTAAGATTTGAAATAAATCCCTTGCTTGCAATGTACTTACTTGATTCCTAAAAGTAAGGCAATTCTGTAGTGTTAATGCTTGAAAATTACCCCAAAACAGACTATGGGCTGAGAAACTACTGAGGGGTTTGGGTCCTACAGCTGCCTGGTTGTATTATGAGAGGAGGAACTGGAAATGTGCCTGCGATCAATTTTATGGATAATCCATTCTCTGAAATCAATTAAACACTTGTTGACTTTGTCCGCCTCTAGTTGCAGTTGCCAGATTAATTCTTGTGGTTCAACATGGTGGACAATCCCAGTGCTAAATTAGTGACTTTTTTCTTGAACTCACTGTAACAGTAAAAGGATTAATGATGTGCATTCTTCTTACAAAAATTTGATTGCTGCCTCTTTAAAATTTCGGTGTATAATAACTTCAGGTTCTTGTCTCCTAATTTAGAGAGAGCACGCAATGTAACAGCATTTGCCATTTTTACTTAATAATCCAATTCTTTTTTACTCAAATCCTAATTCTACAAACCACATTCAAGCTTTGTGAACTAGCTCCATGTTCATAGATAGTAGGTAGCTTTGACAGAGAAGAAAGACCTAATGCTCTCCAATAATCTGATCACATATTTTCTGTACCGTATTAAAGACACCTGTAGACAAGCAGCATTTCACAGCCCTGATGCACTGAAATGTCCTGGGTTCAGCAGCAGCAGTCATTTTTCTCCTTCTCAGTAGCTGGTGCACTGCTGTGGTTTTGACTTTCAGCCTGGGAACAGCGCTGATAACACCGATGGTTTTAGTTACTGCTCAAATGTTTACTCTGACCAAGGACTTTCTGAGCCTCATGCTCTGCCA
>JANEXQ010131020.1:0-69137 GCA_026283885.1 Poicephalus gulielmi | reverse complement strand
AGACCGAAAGTCAGAAACAGCACTGCACCAGCTACTAAGAAGGAGAAAAATGACTGCTACTGCTGAACCCAGGACACAAAATATTGGTAGTGATGTTGTCTTCACAACGTGATTTTTTTCCTTTTTTAAAAAATATTAAAAACCAGACTTTCTATAGAACTTGAACAACAATAGCAGACAATATCTGTCATGCAACAATGACTAATTCTGCAGCAACAGATCTACCTGTCTCTTTTTGAGCCTTCAATAAAATAAAGTAAACTTTGCAAAAAAAATCCACAGCACCTGTCATGCCAGAAAACTTTGGTTTTGAATAACCTCAAGACCAGCCAAGAGCAAAAAAATGGTTAAGAGCAGAAATCAGTTAAGAATTCTTCTTAAATGATGCAATTAGTGAAAGAGCAAAGTTTAAATCAGATTTCTTTACTTAGGCCTCAAACATTTGAAATATCAATGGTACTGTAAAATTATCTAAAAGAATAAAAATCCACTGCCTGTATTGATTAGTTCTCCCACCTATTCCCGATCAGTATTTGTACTGGTTCCTAGTAAAATTCAAAGGTGTGGAAGGAACCTTTTAGATATATTACCTTTACTTAAAGTTTGGAATTCTACTTTTTTAATAGCCCCTTATAGTGTTAACTTAAACTCTATTTAATTTCAAAAGTTCTAAGTCCAGCCACGGTCTCTGTAGACATACCTCCATCTCTAGAAATTCTATTGGAATGGTTTCCATCTTCATTTTCCAAGCAAAAAATCCAATGCATTTGTACCAAAGGATCTTTTCTCATAGGCTTAAATATCCTTCTGAAAGAAAGGACTTTTTTGCCATTCTAGTACTTTGCAGCTACTGGGATTTCACCTATTTATATTATGCCAAAATTCAAAATTTAATAGCTATAGGAGTTGCACTTTATTGCCAAGTTTTAGAGTTCAAACATATTGATGGATAATCCCTTGTTAACTGCAAATGGAACAAATCCTGGCCTATGGGATATTAAAAATAAACATGTGGAAATAAATAAGCAGGCTGTTCTCCAGGCAATGGGTGAAAGTCTTTTTGTAAAACATAGCAGTTAGGAGGTGTTTTGGTTTTAAGGATGGAGATCTTGAACAGTATATTTCTCCTTGTCTTGCTTTTCTCCTCCTTACCCTTACTCCAGCGTTTCAGCAGATATGGCTGTCAGAGATTATCAAAGCCATATTTTATTTTTTTTTTAATGTGAAATCAAAAATGTTTACATGACTTCTAAGTTTTGGCATATGCCCTCAGAAAGGTGTATCTCCTTCCAGGAAGGATTTTAAAACTGGTATTTAATTTTCATTTTTTGAGTCTATTTAGAACAATGTGTTCTGCAAATCTTTGGCATGTGTGGCTTTCATATGATAATCAGACCTGCCATATGTTTAAGAGATTTGTTTCTGACTTAACTGCTTTGACTTGCAGAAATAATCAGCATGACTCAAAGCCAAATTCAATAGCTTGATGAAAAGAACACTCACGAAGCAACTGTCCATCAGGTTTTCATACTGTGACAAAATGGTTTTCATTTTACTGCAATTATTTTGCGCAGTTGTTGTATGTTCACAGAATTCTGTTTTAAACGTCATTTTGAGAAAAGAGCTGAGTTAATTTCAATGAAATAGTTATTGCACTTATGTATACATTTTGCTTACTGCTTCATGGGCATGATAAACAAAGCTTGAGTTGCTCTTCAGCAGCATAAAATACTAATTTGACATACTTCAAATTATGTGTACATCCAAATTAGAAACAGTATAGCACCTCTCCCAAGTCATCATGTTATGAAACTTAGATTTGTGTCAGAAATCAAAACCTAGTGTAGCTATGCTTTGCTGAATGGAAAACCTGACCAGGCAGTGCTTGCCAAATCAAATGTAACTTGTATTCCTGTTTGACTGTTGGTTCAAATTTAAGCAGTGAAAAGAAAAAACAGATAAAATTTTGGACCTGATTTACATATACCAAAGCAGACATTTAGTGTCTTCATTAGGAAAGCCCAGGTAATCCATTTTAGGCTAGAAAGATATACATTGCATGCCTGACACAAAACTTACTAATTCTTTTAAAACTCTGCAAATAAGCTTCACATGTTCTTAAAACTTAATATAAAATAAAAACTTACAATTTTCTCTGAGAGGTAACTTCATTTCTTATCCTGTTTCCATACAAAGTGTTGGAAGGTAAAGCAATAAAGATAACTATTATTATATTTCTATTCATCCTATAATTGTATATAAACATTTTTGATACAATTGTCAGTATTGTGAAGTCTGAATATGGCTAATCAGCTGTGTTCATAAACTCTAGTGTTTCCTACTCATCTGCCTGGAAGTTAAATTACACTGTTTATTCATTAGGTGCACAGAAGTCTATGCTATTATCATCCCTTTCTATTTGTATCATATTTTATTAATATATTTATTTACACATATATATTGTGTAATTTTGACTTAAAGAAGAAAACTGGCAATACTTTCACCTTACTAAGCAACTCATCACAAAATTATGCATACATTATAGATTCAGTATTAAGATCAACAGAGAAATACGGAAAATCTCAAGAAAGAAATGAACAATTAGGAAGCGTTGAAGTTTTCTGGGGAAAAAAGGAACCCAAAATTATGTTTTTTAAAAAGCTAGAACTTTTTAAAATGCTTTGCTGAAGTATTTTTCCCAAGGATCTGATGCATTAACATCTAAATTGTATTTATTTATCAATTTCAAAGATTAAGGTTAATCTACTTTTTCGGATCTTTTTTAGCAAGCAAGGTTAAGTTTGCTTCTATTTATATAAATGTCCTTGTAGCCTTTAAGTTGCCTTAAAGTAGGTGTAAGAATTAAATAGCATCAACTAAACTGTTTTCTGTTGGTGTTATCTTCTGTCATATCTATTATGTCAGAAACCAAGTAGAGCTGGTTATATAGCATGCAAACAAATAACATTTTATGTGTGGATATATAGCATGTATGTAGCTTTGCTTTGCTTATTTCGGTGCACTTTTAAACCAGAATTTTAGACCACACAAGAAAAGTACAGGGAACTAATTAATACAAGAGTTGATCACAGTCAATTGACTGAGAGTTATTTGATCATAATTACATTTAAATGTTAGATGCTATCAAGAGTTACAGTCATGTAAGACTTTGGGAAAGTTACTGGTAAAATGTGACAGGTCCTAATGTCAACATGAAAGGTTGTCATGTCTTAGAAGTAACATGAATGCTACTCAAGGAAATGATTATATCTTTTCAGGAGAGGCAATATAATTATCTCACATCTTCCTTGCTCATGTTTTCTACTCCTTCTGCTGAAGTTGCCAGTGCTGGCCACTTTGACAAGCACATTTCTGAATTGCGTGAGAAACTGTGTAGCCCTGCAATATGGTGTTGCTACTGCTAGTAATAGGTCATAATTCTTTCTTTACTTGATTTAGCTTTAATAGTAATTTTTCTAATTGACCAATTGTCTCTATATAAATTGTTTTATTTCTGCTTATTTTTATATGATACACTGTAGTTTTACGCAGCAGTAACTAGCATATGTTCCAGGAATA
Source organism: Poicephalus gulielmi (assembly GCA_026283885.1). Classification (NCBI taxonomy): domain Eukaryota; kingdom Metazoa; phylum Chordata; class Aves; order Psittaciformes; family Psittacidae; genus Poicephalus; species Poicephalus gulielmi. The sequence goes on along the minus strand of JANEXQ010131020.1, from coordinate 65,558 downwards.
ATTAGATATTTACAGCTAACATGATGTAGTGTAGAGAAATAGAGACCATGTATGCACAGGCCTTGAGAAGTGCTGCTAAAGTATGTTAAAGTATTCTACCTGCTCTAGTATTCTTTGTATAATGATCATTCTTTAATTAGAGTTAGGATTTCCAATACACTAGCAACAAATTCATGGCCTTACTTATAATACTTATACATAAAGTGTGCTCCATTTTGTACACATAAACAGGATTTTGAATGTAACACATTTGTATATGTCCATATTATTGCAAGCTATGTTTCAATGTTTAGCCAGATGCTAGATATTTTGAGATAGGGTTCAGGAGAGATGTGAACTGTATCTAAGTTCTTTGCATTCTGCAACAGAAAGTAATTTTTTACTCAGCCATTATAACTTAGTCCCATTGTCTATAATGTCTATAAATTTTTCATTTTTTTCAGTTTTCTACAGTTGACATCTTTCAGTTATAAAAGAAGTAAAACACATTACAAAGAATAGAAAAATTTTAATTTTTTCATTGTGAAATATGTTACCATAGTTATCATAGATCATTCAGTCACCATTCAGCTTGATCCTTTACTTAATTTGACCAAAGCTACAGAAAATAAATTATTTGGCTTATTGGTACTGCTAATTTCACCTTTTGCTTTGATCAAAATGCATGATACTGTGAGAAAATCCAGTTATTTGCTATAAAATAAGTACTTGTTTAATCACTGTTGATGGCAAAAATATTATATTAGACATAAGTGAGAATACAGGAAAAAAATCCATTTTCATAGAAATGACTGAATGACAGTCTTTCTAATCTAACATTCATATTTGGTGCTTCTTTTGCCTTGAGAGGACCCTTCAATGATGCCTGAAAAATACTACCTAAGTCTTCAGAATCCAAAGCACTGTCTTTCACCTGCACCAAAGAGAAGATCTACGTATAAAAAAATACTTGTCAGGTAAATGAAGAAATTTTGCCGTAAGATTGGTGTCACTTCTAGACTAAGAAATTCTACCCCTTTTCCTTCTCACTGTCGTCACACTCTCTCAGTGTGGAAGTGATTATAGGACACAAAAAATTCTTGATCATATTTTTGGTTTTTTTGTTTTTTAATTTGGTTGACTGTTTAATTTTCTTTCATATTTTTCAAAGCAATTATTACAGAATTGCTGTACAGAGTGCATTTAATATACCACTAAAGATACATTAATAAAAATGTGACAGCTAGAACCTCACTGCCAACTCCTAGTAACCCAGATTTTATCCCACACTTTTATGTAGAAAATTTTATTTTAGACTGTAATTTGAATGGCATTACCCTGATATTTGCAATAAGAATACAGCAGTAAAATCATTTGGATACTCAGAATATTTGTGTGTTAATGTAACCATGAAAATATTACTTTAATGTATGTAATACCAAAATTTCATATTGACATGTTTGAATACATTTTACCCAACCAAATGTGCCAACATCACAGGAGCTGCTGAGAAGAAATTTTAGTTGTTTCAGATAAAATAACATTCATGTAACTTTTGCCTCTGATGCAGATATTTCTCTGCACCTAATTTGTTCTCTGAGCCAGTATTAATTGCACATTGTGTTGACAGATTTTTTTTCTAGAGAATGAATATCTCAGGTTTTCCTCCTCTAGCTACACTCCACAAAAAATGAACTGATTACTTACATGCAATGTATGAATGATGCTTATTTCCTATCACCTAATACACTGCAGATACCCGCAGTAAAAGCCATTGTTTCATTGCAGCCAGCAAGATATTTATAGACATAAGTGCTTTGCCACATTAGGGTCTTGTAGCTGTGGAAAGAGAGCTTCTTGTACCTTATACCTTCCTAATTTTCTAATATGCTCATTTTATTTACTGTCTTTTTTTTATACCTGGTGTTATAGCCATCTTTGTAGAGTCCCAAGTGCAGTTTATGTAACACCGTCTGGGCCGGGAGTTCCTTCTAAGTCACTAGCTGATGTAAAAAAAAACAAACCAAACTAGATTTCTCAAATCTTTTTGCACTCAAAAGGTGCATCCACTTCACAGACATATATATTGAGAAAACCAGCACCAAAGAGTTAAATGTTTTTTCAAGCATCGAGTTCTGTTTAACTTTTTTTCAGATGGGAACTCAAAAAAAAAAAAAAAAGATAAAAAAAGAAAGAAAGATAAAAACTATAGAAGAATAAAAAAAAGCAAAATTAAAATAGCTTAAGTCTGGCTAAGTATGACGAAATGGTGTGAATCAAGGACATAGGCTGATTGGTGGTTTTACAGTCATCAAGAGGTAAATAAACAGCTGTCTGGCATTCTCAGCTTTGTAAACTTGAACACTTGCACACCTACCAAGCCCCAAAGGTGTCTGCCAGATGTCTTGATTGAAAATGTACCACACAGAAGTAAATCTAAAGGGCAAGTCACTAAAATGGATCCCTAAATTCATCCCTGCTCTTATCACAAATATTTGAAATGCTTAGTGCATTGCAAAATAAAAAAATAAAAGTATTAAAAAAGCAAAAGATAATTCTATAAGCCTTGCATAGAAATACTGGGTTTGTAACACACACAGTTTTAATCCAGAAAGATAAATGTACTTTAAAGATTAATAAATAGGAAAGTGCTATTTTAAGTAGATAACTTTCTAAGCTTGCATACTGCAAAGTGATTAAAGGACGTAATGACCCATTATACAAGATCAATATACACTTGAGATCAGGGCAGGATCTATTTCTGAAGTTATATAGCTCACACTGATTTCTATCACATTTTCAGTATTGATCTGATCTGAAGATACTTCACAGCTTATTTGAAGAGGTTTGAAGACTGCCCGTGCCTCAAGAGCAAAATTAAAGTCAAGGCTGCTTGCATGTCTACATAAACTGCATTTAGCAGGTCTCAGCCACAGATTCTTCAGTAAACAAGTTGTGCATTCATTTGAAATGATCAGTCCCAGCTCTATTTTAACAATTTCTAAGAAAACAATTTTTAAGTGTTTTTCATGAGAATTTTTTTTATGGGAATTGTGAGTGCAAGAAGCACGTAGCTATAGCGTATGGTTTTATCTTACATGTTTTTTGTGCTTTTATGTATAAAGAAGCTATTTACAGTATTCTGATCTGAAAAATGCTGGTGGGAAAATTTTGACAATGATTCTCAATTGGCTAAACTCTAACTAGATACCAGGTATCAGCAGCACTGCAAGGCATTTGACACTGTTCTGCATAACAACCTTGTCTCTAAACTGGAAAGACATGAATTTGATGGATGAACCACTTGGTGGATAAGGAATTGGCTGGATGGTTGCACTTACAGAGTTGCAGTCAACAGCTCATTTTCCAAGTGGAGATCAGTGATGGGTGATGTGCCTAAGGGCTTGGTACTGGAACTTACACTGTTTAACATCTTTGTTGGTAACATGGACCATGGGATTCAGTGCACCATTAGTAAGTTTGACAACAACAACAAGCTGTGTGATGTGATAAACATGCTGGAGGAAGGAGATACCATCCAGGGGGGCCTGGGCAGGCTTGAGATGCGGGCCTGTGCAAAGCTCATGAAGTTCAATGAGGCCAAGAGCAAGGTCCTGTATGTGGTTGGAAGCAAAACCACAGAAAACTATAGGCTGGGTGGAGAATGGATTGAGAGGAGCCCTAAGGACTTAGGGGTGTTGTTTGATGAAAGCCTCCACATGAGCAGGCAGTGAGCACTTGCAACCCAGAATGCCAACCATACGCTGGGCTGCATCAAAAGGAGCATGGCCAGTAGGTTGAGAGAGGTGGTTCTCCCTCTCTACTCTGCTCTCATGACACCCCACCTGGAGTACTACATTCAGCTCTGGGGCCTTTCACCACAAAAAGGATGTGGAATTGTTTGAGGAAGTCCAGAGGAAGGGCACAAAGATGATCAGAGGGCTGTAGCACCTCTCCTGTGAAGACAGGCTGAGAAAGTTGAGCTTGTTCACCCTGGAGAAGAGAAGGTTCAGAGGAGACCTTAAAGCAACCTTCCAGTGCCTATCAGGGGCCTACAAGAAAGCTGGAGAAGGACATTTTACAAAGGCATGCAGTGAAAGGACAAGGGGCTTTAAGATGACAGAGGATAGATTTAGATTTGATGTTAGTAAGAGATTCTTTTCTATGAGGGTGGTGAGGCACTAGAATGGGTTGACAAGAAAATCTGTGGCTGCCCCATCCCTGGCAGTGTTAAAAGCCAGGTTGAATGGAACTTTGAGAAACCTGGTCAAGTGGAAGGTAGCCCTACACATGACAGGGGGGTTGGAACTAGATAATCTTTAAGGTCCTTTCCAACTGTAACAATTCTATGATGCTATGACTGCTTAGAATCAGTACAGTCAACAGATTAGGCCAATCTCATTTTTCTTAGTCAATTGGAATTAGAAAGTCCAGCAAGACACATATAGGCTTTCATGTGCATGCAGGTCTGAGATACATTTTTACCTCACCCCAAGCCAGATCTCTTCTTGCTCCTATTGTATGGGAGGGACAGGAACTTCGAATGGTGCCAGTGGCTCTTACTGTGTGTCATTGGCAGGGATTAGAGGGTAGACCCCAAAACTCCAACTCAGAAAACTACTGCTAAGCTCCCACACAGCATTTCAAGTTCACAGATTCAGATGACAGCAGTTAACTTTTATCAGAACATCAGGGGAAGTTTAAAGCTTTCTTCAAGATATGACAAGGGAAAACTGACACCACCAAATAATGTTGTTATTACCTTTTGCTTAAGCCATATTCAGACTTTAATGGACAGAAGGATCTATATCCCAATTTATTACATAAAAAGGAATAGAAGACAAAACCATATTTATCTCTCCCTATGTATCTGGCATTTCAAAGTTTAGATGTCAGTTCGAGAGAGAGGGTTCAAGTATGAGTTTTTGTAATCAAGTTTTTATGGCCATCATATCCATGAGGTATAAAATGTTTTGAAGTGGGTCATCCACCATCCTTGTAAAGAGCTCTGGAGCCACTGGGTCAAAGCAACTGGCTTGAGTGCTGATTGCAGTTGTTGTAGAGTTGAAATAATTACAGATAACATTTCCTATAAAACATATTCACACCCATCTCAGAGGAAACACGGTGTGTGGGAGGCAGTGGGAGGAATGGCACGATTCTATGAATCTATGAAAACCCAAGACAGAGAGATAGGGTCTTGTTTCTGGGCACTATGAATCCTCAAATTTTTGACATGAAGCAGAACAGATTCACAAGAAGGAAGTGGGAGTAAAAGTGCTCTTCCTGACATATTCGCTTTCAGCCTTCTGATTAGGACATTCCTGTGGGATGTGGGTTTTGGTGCTCTGGGCTCCCACATCCTGTCTTACAGAAAGCTGTGACTCATGTTCCATTTAGAAAGAGACATGAAAGATACCTGGTACAGAAAGAAAGCCCAGTGAACAGAAATGCTTCCCTGTAGCACAGAGGTCACCATTTAACATAACTGCTGGTTGTCTGGGTTTCTTTGTTGTCTGGCTTAGGAAGTTCCCCACTGAGTAAACTGTTATGTATATTTGCACCCCATTCTGAGCTGCCTAATATTCTTCAGGGTGATGGGAAATCAAGTAATTCAGTCAAAGAATGTAGATTCTATTAAGAAGATCAGACCTTAATCCTTTGTGGTACCTGAAGGTGTAACACTTACATACTTTTTTAATTTCTAGATTTATTTTCCACAAAAAAGTAATGGAAGTTCTTGACCTTAAAAAAAAAATAGTCCTTTTTAAAGAAATATTACCTTGTCTTTTTCTACAAAGAATCACTCACTTCTATGATCATACTTAATCAGTGCTTGCATTTTTTGCATGGCCTAAGGCTTTCTTGTGGTATATCCAAAAGTTCAGCTTTTTGGTCAGAATCAAAGTTGCAAAAGAAACCTTCCATCTAGAATCCTCAAAAATGAAACAAAACAAAACAAAACACCAGTTTGAAAGAGTTTGGCAGGTTTTGGTTGAGGTTTTGTTTGTTTGGTTTTTTTTCTTGTTTTGTTTGTTTTGTTAGCCTCACCAGCTTAAACTTGCATTTGGCTTGATTTCCAGATAGATCTGATTTTAGTTTGTCCATACTGATATGCCCATTCTGATGGGAAGATATGACTTTCCATAAAGAGGTAGTTTCTTAGATTAGGTAAATTAATGTAGTTCAATTCACCTTAGCATTATGCTGATCTGCACAAATGAAAGATCTAGACCAAAGCTGAGCTTGTTTATTTTATCGCCTAGAAACTTCTTTATTTAAAAGGCTTAGTTATACTTTGTTGAGATTCCTAGTTATGCAAAACAGCTGACATCCAGTGCTTCTAGTGCTGCCAAATCAGTAGAGACTATGGAGAGAAAACCAAAATATCTGTAATTTACTCCCATGCCTCCCTGTATCTTAACTCTACAAGATTAAATGCTTAATTGTTGCTGTCTCCACAGCAGCTAAACATTCAAGGAATATTTGCACATTTGAATAATTTAAGTGGCTTGAGGAAGCTAATGAAAATAAAATAGTCTCAAATATGCTAAATAAATCTGAAAGGTGATTAAAAAAAATAAAAAATGCAAGACTATAGATATTGCAAGAGGACAGTGCAAAAGCACTGCTGATGTTATTGCTTTTGCCAAAATTACCAGATAAAGACTTTAGTCATTAAATTGAAAGTATTACTGAATCCTTTGGAGAACTGATATATCCATGTTCTACATTTTTGGGTGAGGGTCTTCCAACTTTCTTACATGTTCTAAGTAGACCACCTTAGTGCCTCACTAATATTCTTTCCCCACATGAGGTTCCCTTATCTTAGAAACCTCATTAATGTTGTAGGCAGAAACTGATCAGGCTACTCAGGTGGACATTTGCTGTTTTGGGGTCAGTTTGCATTCTGGGTGAATGTTCAGATCCTTATACTCACTGATTTACCCAGCCTCCCAATTACCACCTGCTTGGCATCCAGAATCACATCTCATATCTCACCATTTGTGCGGATGTTGTATGTCATCCCTCCACTCTACTAAACATCTGTGATTCTAGCTTCTCTTAATTCTTAGCAACTGTGTAAACAAAAATGCAAAGGATAATCTTGGAGGGAAAAAATAATAAAGAAGGGAAATAAAACCTTTCACCTGTGAAACCTCAGTCTGCGCTGCTAGAAAGAAATAGGGTTAGCTTGGCTCCTATTAATTTCTTAACTTATATCCCAAAATTGTCATGCATAATTTGATCCAAATGGATTGCTTTAGTTTCACAAGGGGAAACGCACAGCTCAACTAGCGGAAAAGAGTGAATCACCTGTAAGTTATTAGAAGTCAGATTTTCACCCCCTGGGTCAAGGTTAGGATAATTAGCTGGTCAGCCCAAACTGTGATTTGCTAAGGAGAAACAAGTGAATTTATTTTCTGCATTTTCAGCATAACCCTTGTTGCATTCTTCCTGAATCCAGCAACCTCTTCCTTATAGATGACTGAAAAATAATTTTCCCACTGCTAAAATGGTAATAATTTTTTTGAAGACAACAGTGGAGACGAGTCAGCTCCATTCATGAATGTCTGTAATTTCTTGACAGTCTGATACAGTTTTCACACTTTTCACCACTGACATTGCAGACTAAGTCAGTTGTAAATAGAATCATAGAATCGGGTTGGAAAAAGGACCTTAAGATCATCTAGTTCCAGCTCCCCTGTCATGGGCAGGGACACCTCCCACTAAACCATGCCACCGAAGGTTCTGTCCAGCCTGGCCTTGAACATCACCAGGGATGGAGTATTCACAACTTCCTTGGGCAACCCATTCAAGTGCCTCACCATCCTTACAGTAAAGAACTTCTTTCTGATATCCAATTTAAACTTCCCCTGCTTTAAGTTTTAACTTGTTATCCCTTGTTCTGTCACTAGAGTCCCTAATGAAGAGCCCATCCCTAGCATCCCTATAGCCCCTCTTAAGATACTGGAAGGCTGCTATGAGGTTTCCACGCAGCCTTCTCTTCTCCAGCCTGAACAGCCACAGCTTTCTCAACCTGTCTTCATACGGGAGATGCTCCAGTCCCCTGAACATCCTCATGGCCCTCCTCTGGACTTGTTCCAACAGTTCCGTGTCCTTTTTATGTTGAAGACAACCGAACTGCACACAATACTCCAAGTGAGGTCTCACAAGAGCAGAGTAGAGGGGCAGGATCACCTCCTTCAACCTGCTAGTCATGCTTCTTTTGATGCAGCCCAGAATATGGTTGGCTTTCTGGCCTGCGAGCACACACTGCGTGCTCGTTCACTTTCTCATCAGCCAACACCCCCAAGTCCTTCTTGCAAGGCTGTTCTGGATCTCTTCTCTGCCCAACCTGTAGCTGTGCCTGGGATTGCTCCGACCTAGGTGCAGGATGTTGCACTTGTCATGGTTAAATTTCTTAAGGTTGGCATCAGCCCACCTTACAAGCGTGTCAAGGTCCCTCTGGAAAAAAATAGATTATGAATGATTTTTATTTTTCAGTTCCCCATAATTTTCTTAGTAAATACAGAAACCAGATTTATCTGCTGCAGCACACTGTCCAAACTTTTGTAATACAAGCACATTTGTGATTTTTGTCTCTCAGCATTTTTTTTTTTGCTACGTATTGTATGAACACACAACTTTTAAAGTGTGAGAAAGCAGCAAAATACAAGATTAAGATTGTATCTGCTTTGACTAGAAGTTAGTGCAGATGCTTTCCAGAGTCTCTTCCCAACCTAAATTATTCTGTAATTTTCAGATAGTAACAGATTCTGCTGACTGTTTCTGTTTTGACAAAGGTTCCTTAAATCTTTGAATTGGAGGAAAATATTTCTGTGATAACTTATCAATATGTTCACCATTCATTCCTTTCTATTGGAGTTCTATTTCCTTTCTATTCATTTTCATGCACTAGAAATGGTAAAAATACAAACTCATATGCAGAGAGAGCCTATATGCTTGTGATAAACCAATTCTGATTTTGAGAAACCTAGCATCTATCAGTTTTTGCTTTCTTCTATGATGAAAAACCACCCTGGTGGATGATTACTACCACCTTGACTCCCAGACCTTATCCAATTGCACGGGGTCTAGGAGAGTACCTATAAGGCACTTGCAGGATTTACTTTTATTTTAAAAATCCAGAAACTGCATTTGTGCATGTGAGAAAAATAATCTGTTTTGGGGGAAAAGCTGTTTAGACCTTCTGTAGGGAAAGATTTATATTTTGCTATTAATCAGTCAGTATCCTCAAGTCAAGTCTGACCTTTCCAGATCATGCCCTGTGGTTACCACTCAATTGGCTGCTTATTTGCACAGTTCATTTCATTAAGATATGATACCATGAACTACCTTGAACTTTTACAAAGCGAGGGTCTTGTATATCAGCAAGTCTATGTCATTTTCAGCCTAGTATAAATGTATCTTGTTTCTGTTTGCTTTCTTTTTAGTAAACAATCTGTCCCATTCCAGTTCACATTTTCCTGCCAAAAATGTATCACAGTTGCTTGAAGTAATGTCTAGCCAGAACTGCAGGGTGAATTTCTTTTTTTCCCCTTGGGAACACACGGACATATACGCACACACTATCAGCTACAGCCTGAGGCTTAGCATGAGCCATCTTAGATTGCTTCAGGACAGATTTTCTGTGCTCCATTAATATACTATTTTGTTATTGGTGATTTGGTCATGAAACAGTATTTTTCTGTCTCTATTTGTATTCTTTAAATCATTTGCAAAAGACCTAAAAAACTGTCCCACATATTTGGCTTTAATAGTGCTACCACTAAGTTTGGAGGAAGCAACTCTAATTTTGAAGCAAATGAAGGAAAGCCAGTATGCTTACATTGTGATTATTGAAGCAAATTCAATACATATTTAGATTCCTTGCCAGACCATTCATAAACATTTCAGCTCATTGGCAAATTGGCATTAGACTACATTTAGACCTCACCAACAAGCCATTCAATTTAAGGTTCAGTACTTAGCTTAGGATAGGATGTATAGGGCAACATGATCTTAATGGTATTTATATAGCACACAAAGTACAACAGGAACTTCCGAGATCAGGATAAATATGCAATATAATTTCTAAGAAATGTGGTATCACATACAGCCTATCTGGTATAAAGATATGTTTCCCAAACCTTCTGGTTTTACAAGATAAAAAGGGAAAAATTAAGCTCTTTCCCTCAGCTCTCCATTATGCTTTGAAATACAGCAATATTTTGATGTCCAGATGTGATGGCCACACCAAAACAGCAACTGCGTTATCTACCAGGGTAATGAAGCTGTCTTGGCTCTTAAGATCATGGCTGATACTATGATCGGCCTAGTCAGACAGATAGTGCTCTTTACACTGTTTTTTTGAGCATTCTATTAAGGAATAAAAACCACAACAAAGTGGATGGGCTGTCACCACCAGACGTGGCAGAAGCAAAGCATCATGGAGTAGTTGTGTTCCAGTGCATTAATATAATTTGCATGGTACAGCTCCAAGGGCAGGGGGTAAGAGTGATGATACACCTCGCTGTAGCTACCAAGGGCTAAAATACCATTAAACGTATGTATGCGCTTTGTATATTCCATCTTGGTATATTATGATCAGCTGGTATCATCATGTGTTCAGAAATGGAGTGCTTGTTTGCTGGCCCTGGCTGCCATCCCAGCACCCACACAGCTGCTCATTCACTCCCTTCCTTCTGGTTGGATGGGAGAGATAATAGAAGGAACAGGAGCATGAGAACTCCTGAGTCAAAATAAAGATGGGGAAATTACTCACCAAGTGTTGCCATAGACAAGACAGACTTGGCTTGGGGAATTCAACTGAATTTATTGCCAAATAACGTAACTGTGTAATTACTGATTTGGATAACAAGCAAGCAAAAAAAGGACAAACATTAAAACACTTATTTATGGAAAAAATACCTTTCCCTCCATTTGCCAGACTGAACTTCACTTTCAGTGCCATTTCACTTCCAATAACTTTCAATTCCGTGCTTCACTCTTTCACTTCAGTCACATTTTCACCTGCCTTGTTATCACCTCTGCTCTCCCTCAGTTTCTTCAGTGCAGCAACAAGCGATGCAGGGGTTGGGGTCAGGATGAAGTGGTTTCTGTCTTCCTCTTCTTCCTTCTCACTCTTTTCTGCTCTAGCACGGGTACTCTGTGGGCCACAGTCACTTTGGGAATATCTGTTCTGCCATGGAGCACCTCCTCCTCTGACCTTGGTGTTCTCTCATTTTCTCACTCTTTTTTCTTCCTCCTCCTCTACTTGTCCAGAATTTCTGCTCTTTTTAAAAGATGCTTTCCAAAATGTGAGAATCAGCTTGGCTGATTGATAAAACCCTGTGGTGGACCCACTGCAGCTGGCTGGAGCTGGCTGTGTCCAGTGCAAGGCAGCCTCAGGACTCTTCTCCCTTGACATCTACACTCAATACAGTCCTGCATGGCAGATTTGTTCTTCCTGTGGTTGCCTATGGCATTTAACCAGATGTGTTAGTGCAGGGCTTCCTGTAGAGGCAGCAGGCATGATTCTGAGGGGTGATATGGTCCAGCTGAGCAGCTCTTCTGCTGCTGTTGAGTGTATGAGGCAGGCTTTGATTTTGCCTAAGTTTGGATGCCTCGTCCATGTCAGACTGACACAAGTTCTTTGTATGAAAAGGCATTATTTTACTGCCATGACTGTACTGGTAAATGTTTGAAAAATGCTGTACATTTTACCTATATCACAGTGTGAACCCCACAGTGCTTTTAGGGCCACGATGAGAGACCGTGGTAAAAGTAGTTGATAGGAAGGCAGGTATGCATTTCTCTTGATTTCTTTGGTGTCCCAAATGCAAACTAGTAATAGAATAGCAAAAACTGTTCAGGTTTCACCTTAATTTCAATGGAATTTCACATCTGAGCAAATAAGAGGATCCAGAGAATTATAGGCCAGGTAGTCTAGCTTCAATACTTACTAAACAATCAATTTATAAGCACCTAGAGCATAATAAGATAATATAAAATAAACAACAGAGGTTTGTAAAACACAAGTCAAGTCAATCTTACTCTGTCTTTGAAAAGGTAACTGACCTAATGGATAGAGGCATCTCGTATTTCTCCGTGCTAACAAGAGGTTTTGATACCTGCTTATTTGATGCTGCCACAAGCTAATGAGGAAAATGCGGTTTAATGGAATAACAGTGAAAGAAAGCAAATAAAAAATATTTTGGAAAATGGTTTTAGAGACCTGCCAGTGATTGTCCTTGAGGAACAGATCAAGTAGGGTCTCATGTACCAGGACGTGCTGGGGGCAGGCCAGCTGCAAAGCCTTTAGCAAAGGAAGACCTTGGGGTTGTGGTGGACACCAAGTCAAACATGAGTTAGCAATATGTTCTTGCAGCAAAAATAAGCCCAGTGGGAGCATGGGTCTGGAAACTATATGTTAATGCATGTAGAAGGTATCAATAACAGTTCTTTTCCTTTACATTTTTAATCAACATTTGTCCTGGTATAGATATATATATATACATATACATATACTTAAACCTAAAAAAAATGTGAAATTCATCAAATCAAAAAAATGGGTTGTAAGGATAATGATTGCAATTAGTTAGAGTCTGCAGTGATTTTTTTATGACGCTGAGGCATTCGGAGCCATTGCTGGATATGTCAATACAAAGGTTAACAAAACCTGCAAAGGAGCCATATGCTGTTGTCAAAAAAAGATAAAAATGATCCTCCATTTCATATCTGTTTGTTGTGGTTATCATCAGCAGTACACCACCACTGATTCTCTCAGATTAATTAATCTAGTAGGAAGAGTCTCATAAAATACATTTGTTCAAAGTAACATCTGTTTTGGCTTTCTTACTTTGTCCTTCCTTTAATTTCTCATAAATATCTTTTATTTCATTTTCATATGAGTATTTGCATAAGTTTACTGAGACAATAAAGATGTCAAGTTGTATTTGTTGAAGGAAGGCCATTTCCAGAGGACAGTCCTCTAATTATCTGCACCATGTATAAAATAATAATTCTACTACAGTCAGTGAGAAAGTCTTTTAAGTTCATGTATTATTTCGCTTCTAAAATTCATAGTATATTTAACAGTATGCCCTGATCTAACTGTCTTTCAAGAAAAAGGGTGTATTTTAGCCAGACTTCAATTTCTTTACTTTGAAATAATGATAATGAAACACAATTAAACCAATGTCCTATGGAAGCCAGGAGAGCTGTAACCAGACAGCAAGCTGCCTTTAATGTAGAAATTTCAGTTTTGAGCCTGTCATATGAAAACCATGCAAGAGAAAACACACACTCCATTACATACTCATGTGATAACAAGGCAGCATCTTGATCTAGAGATGAAATACGTGAGATGAGCTGTCTTCCTGTCCTGTAGAACCTCCATCTGAAAAGTGGGGCTAGTGGTACATCATAAAGTATAAATTTTTTCCATAAACTTTTACATTTCAATAAATGTACACAAATAAAAAAGTATATATATAATTTTTTTTCCAGTAGATGCACAGGTGCCCTTAGAAGGAAATAGGTCAGATTATAACATAAACTTTTTAGCTTGGTGTTAATGGCTGATGCTTTAGATTCTTGAGAATCTCTGCTTTCAATTTAAAATAGGGCATAAGGAACTGTAGCAAAAGGTTGTCTCCCTCTGAGTTAAAAACTTTCTCTTTTGTGTTAAAATCACTTAAATTCCCTTTTTTTTTTTTTTTGAGTTTTCTACTAATATGGCAACAAAAATTACAGCTCAGAATAATCTTAACTCTGTGTCTGTTACATCCTCACTTTTCTTCAGTGAGAAAGAAGTTTCTGACATCCAAGCATAGGAAGAAAAATAGTAATGTAATGTCTGTCCATCTTTTTCTGCTAAAAAAGAATATTACACCTATTCCACTCTAAATAGGATACATTGTCTGGCACCAATGTCCTGTGGTGTTCCTATGTCTATATCTTGATTTGATTTCATGGTGGGATTATTTGAACATTCTACTGATCACAGCAGCTTGAAAAAAGGGAGGGATAACTTTTCCTTTTAGATTTTCTGTCTCAAATTTACTAGTGAGAAGGGCATGAAAGTCTGTTCTGTTGTTCTTCTCTCTGGTATTAAAACTGGTTTTCTTTGATTTTTCCTTTAATAATGCCACAGACTTTCATTAATAGAGTCCAGATTTTGAAGAACATAGAAGTAAGACCAATTGCCTTTGTTGAGGAGTCAAGAAAGATATCTTCACTCTTGGGTAAAAATGTCATAGGCATGATGGATTTGCTCAGCTTCCTCAAAGTGTAAGCGAAGCAGGCTATACATTTCTTAAGGGGGATTCCAGAACTGTCCTTAGTCGTCTATAAGAACATTGTGCCTGGTGTGAATAAAGATCAAACAAGTAATGGAATCCTGGGATTTCATCAGTAGACCTTGAACAAAGAAGAACAGAGAAGAATCCATCTCTATAAACTACTAGCTTCATTTGAGATCCTTTCACTTATTGCATGGCTATAAGATGGCTGGATAAAAAAAGACATGACAATATCTTTTGGAGCAGCCTGATGACAAACTTATCTCTGTAATGTATTATATGAGGTAAGCCTTGTAACTTGATCTTTTTAAAGGTCTGGAAAATTAAGTTAATACACTGAATCCTGCTGCTTAAATCGCTCCTGTTATTTCAATTAAATGTATATTCAATTACTTATTGAATTTTATGTCAGTCAGTTAGCTTTCATTAGGAACTCTGTCACCACCATACTGGCTCTAAGATTTTTTAGGCTTTATACTGGTGGGAGTCATAAGCTTTTTTCAATGAAGGCATCCCAGTTCCAGAGGAATTCAAGGTAACTTTTGTAGAGTTTTAGAGAAACTAAAAGAAAATTGTCAGGCTCAGATCCTGAAATCATTTGAATCGTGCAGCAAGTTGCCCAGTGAAACGAAGATCAGACCAAGTAGCTCAGCCAGTAGAGGGAACTCTTACACAGTACAAAGTCAGGTCAGGAATACACTGTAGTAAATTAAGAATGTAAATATGCATAAACATGTGCATTCCAAAAATCCAGCAATAGTTTTTTTGGTTTCTTTGTGTTTGGTACATTAACCTTTGTATTTTCATCCAGCTGCAATTTAACACAGTGAAAGTATGATTATATTAGGTATCAGACTGTGAATGATTTCATTTGAAAAGTCATCTCACAAAATTTAGTGAATATTTAGGAGAAAGAAGAGGGAGCATCTGTGACTACTCCTTTCATTATAACCTGCTATTTGTCTTTGAGATTGGCAAACCACTTTTTTCATTTCCTGGAACATTTATTTTAGAGACTTCTTGTTTTCAGAATGCAGTTGTTTCACTCTGAAACTTTCAATGCTGTGACCACATGACTTATTCAAGTGTTTTGTTCCTTATGCTCTAAACAAATATTGCTGACTAAAGTGAGAAACAGGTATCTTTCTGTTGGCCCAAGGGTCTAGATTTGCAGCAGTGCTTAGCATCTTCCTCACAGGAAAAAGCATCTAGATTTCTGTAAGTAGGTTTGGACATTAATCATTTTAAAAAATGTTTTCAGCAAATACTGAAGATCTGTCCTTGTCTCCCTATTACTGTATTTTTTCTAGACCCACTATTTGATCATAGCTATCAACATTTATAACTCTAATAGTTCATTTTCTGAGCTAATGGTAATCAACTGAGTGATGACTTCATTGTCTAATCAATCCAGATACTGCTTCAGGACTCCCTTAGTAAGAGTTTGCAAGAACAGTTAGTTTTCACAGAATAAAAGGCTGCTGGTATCCTATATTAGTGTCAGCCCTGAAGATAAGTATAAAATTCTACTTTTATGAAAGGCAGCTATTCATGGATGAGTTCTTGTAATTAAGCACATTGCAGTCTATAATCGTAAATCTCATTCCTGTCTAGTAAACCAAATACAGTGTTTATTTCCTTTTTTTTTTTTTTTTTGTGTTTTTAATATAATTTCTGTGTGTTTTAAACTTTCCACTAGTATTGGCAGTCTCTGTTCATTTTCTGGCTGGCAGTTGTGGCCTGTTTTCTGATGATTATGAACGTGTGTCAACCTTTTTTTGAGTACTTTGTGGTGTCATTCTTCCCTCTATGGCAACAGAATGAAAGATATGCAGTAGGCAGAATTGTTTTCTCATTACTGTAAATTTAGAGTAACTTTTCTGAAAACGCATATTCATCCAGTGTTCATTGAACAGATATTTCGTCTTAGCACTTTCTCATTTTCTAAAAAAAGGCAGTATGTTCCCATAACAACCAGCTGTGATGGACATTTTGACATGTAAATAAGTGATTTTTTTTTTTTTTTCAACTCCTCTCATGTCACTCAATCACTAAGCCTGATAATTATCTTTTTCAAAGTTTCCACAGAGTTCAGAAAGTTCTTTTCAGCAAAGGAAACTCAAAGCACAGCATTTAACTCTGTCTTTACTTACAATGCATTTTGTGGACTTATTCTTTATGAAAACTTCCTTCCTTCATTTTCTCTCACTTGGAACATTTTGTTACATATTTCCAGGACTTTAAGTGGACACACTTCAGGCCTTTCGGCCTCACAGCGGCAGAGGCATCATAAATGGCTTTGCATCTCCTACCTGTAATCCCAGGAGATGCACCCTGCCTCAGGCAGAGTTGTGTCTCCATTTGCTTAGTGTTACACTCACATGAATCACTTCTTCCAAGCACGTACTGCTTGCTAGCCTTTTTGATGTTGCTCTGTAATTTCCACACTTGAACTATGCATCATTTAAGGGTACCATATGAACATGTCAGCTCTGATATCTGCTAGTCTAGGTATCCATGTTGACATGCACACCACTGTATTGTCAGTGAGAGTGTGTTTAAATCAAAACTTGAGTAAATTGAAGACAGATAATCATACTTAACTCTGCAATGAGGAAAGAAGGTAAAAGATGCAAATGTAATATTTTCACACTACTCATGAAGATACACAGTTTTCATTTACATATAAAGGAACAACAACAACAAAAAAAATCATTGAGGACATTCTTGTAAAGTCAGTTTTATCCCTCATGTGACAAGGCTCATTGTGGTCCTTGCAGTAAATCTTTGGCTGGAAAAAAAAAAAAAAAAAGAAAATTATATCACAAGTAGAGCAGTGGGAAAGGGCTAAGAAATAATGGAAGTCATACCCCATCCCCCCAGCAATCCCCCTCTAACACCAGCAGATCAAAGTCTTTCTATTTCAGAAGCAAAGCTTCTTTATATTAAATACCAAGAAAGTATGTTTAGATAACATTAAGGAACTGACTTAAACCATAAAAGTCAGGAAATTCAGAATTAAGGCTGGTGCTCAGGTCTTAAATCACACGGCAGAGAAAGGCAGGTGTGGCGATGGGAAGGTGAACCCAGGCACAATAGCGTAAGTTGAGAATAGAAAGTGAGACCAATCTCGGCATCTTCTTACTTGTGCCACTGGAAATCTAAACAGTTTGTGCTTTGAGGGGCCTATTAATATCCATTGTGCCACTGCTTGCCCTTTTTTTCTGGCATATTGGCCAAATTTATATGTATTTTAGCAGTCACAGAAAGTTTTTAGTGAATGCTCATCAGAGGTGACCTATGCTTTCCATAGCTATCCCATTCAGCCATAGGAGAAAAGGTTATGTGGTTGCTCAGCTTTGTTTTCCCTTTCTTCAGAAATCCATGCTGCTTTTAGCCACACTGGTATCCAGTAATAGCTACCCTGTCATGAAAGTTAGCTTTAAATCTTTTATTTTTTAAAATTTTTTAATTTCTTTTTAATTGGAATCCCTGATATATCCTTATAGATTTTCCCATGCAACTTCAATAGAATTTGGTTTTTTCTATTCTGAAATTTTTGTGTAGACAGTTGTTAAAAAAGCTGACTATTTTCACCTTGAATATGGCTTCATTTCAATCAAGACTAAAGTGATTCCTCTGTATAGACTCATACAGTCTGTATAATCACAGTATGCATGGCTGGGATCATTCAGAACAAAAGAAAAAACCAGTATAAATGCCACAGTATTCATTCACTATCAGCAAAAAAATTACTTTTTACAGCATCAAGAACAAAGTTGTCAATTATTTTTTAAATAGACATTAATGTGTGCTCGATAAGAAACACTTCACCTATCTGTAAGACTAAAAGTGGCAGCTCTGTTACTGTTAGAACTTATTTTACTTGTGTTTCAGTTTCTATTTACTATTTTCAGATATTAACTCCTGGAGTGCTGGTATTGTATGACGGGTGTCAGAAACTAGCATTCCACTTTTATTTATGAAAATCAGAAAGAATACAGATTACATTAACTTTAAATATTAAAACACTGAAATACTGTTTCAATGCAGATGTTTGTTAAAAATTATTAACAATATAAAAATAACATTACACCTTCATCTTCTCAGATAAAATATTTTTTAAATGAAAAATACTGTAATATACAATGAAAAATAAGCTGGAAGCTGTATACCTTACTTTTCCATTTATTCTTCATAATTTTAAAGGAACATTAAATGAAAGATGATGTGACACATCACTTGATCCATTCCTTTTTGGTTTGAAGGGATATTTCTAAGTGTTCTTGCAAAGATTAACTCCTGTCAGTGATGCCTTCTTCAGGAAGAAAAATTGCTGGGCAATCCCATAAATGTTAGTTTACATTTTGAAACAAAATATTAATTATTGTATAAATTCTATTTTTGCATTTGATCTTCTTATTGCTCAAAATAAATTACTCAGAGGGGTGGTCTTGGAAAGAAGTCAGTGCATTTGGAAGCAAATCAGAAACACTATAATCATAGAAAAGAAGGAAAAGTATGCGAATATTTGTACAGATCTAATTTAAGAAAAAATATATCTAAGCAGGGCACAAATACAGAACAGAAGAAAAGCATGACATTTGTTCAATATAGCAATATTTAAAATAAATATATAAATATATTCACCTTTTTAGATCAGACAAAGAATTGACAATATTTTACACAATTATTTAAAAAAGTTTTAAATGCTTTTCTACTGACTTTTTTTCCCATCAGACTTAGAATTTTATAATTTGAATTAAGAAAGAATAACTAGCTTACATTTCAAGGAAAAGATAGTTAAAACATGAAACAAATCACAAAATTATATTCTTATTTCCACTTAAACATATAAAAATGAACTATTTCTTTAATTTCTAAACTTGTTTGATTACTCTTCTGATTTCTTTTCTGCTCAATTAAAGAAGAATAACTCTCCTTTTATATGGAATACAGATTTAATTTTCAATGTGTAACAGTGAAGTGAAAATAGGTAAAAACATTCTGTCTCGTTCTGCACAGAAGGAAGAGTAAAATGTTGCCTCTTGCAAAACAGTACCCAATCAAAACTTTTTGTCTATAAAAATTTTATAATATAATACAAGATACAGGTCCGATATTTTTTATAGGAATTAGTACTAGAAATTTGAAAGTTATCATTATTTTTCACTGGAGATGAGCGATAAACAGGCTTTCATGTTGACATACTGTTGCACAAATAGTACAAAACCAGCTTCAAACATACTGAAAATTGGGAAGGCTTTTATGCTGCTGAAAATTACATAAAAACTAACTATATTTATAGTAATACTTTTTAAATTTCTAACCATATGTTTTTTCCATTAGAAGACTTTAAAGCATTCAGTGAAATTAGTTAAGTTTCATTATATACCTGTTACAGTTCTGCATTGTGCCAGGCAGACAAAACATATGTGATTTTTTGGGGCCCATGAGTGGATTCCACAGCTGAGCTAGAGAAGAACTCAACTCTCATTTTCTATTTGCTGTAGACGTAAGTAATGGCACACAGACAGAAGCAGACATCCACCAGCACATATGTATATACAAAACTAAACATATTGGAACAGGAATGATACTGACTACTCCAAATGATGTCTGACTGACATTGTTTATTGTTATATTAAATAGGGCACTGCAGAAGAGGTACAAATACAAAACACAGACAATTGTAGCATAAACTGAAAACTATCTATACAGGATTATTCTGATTAAAAGTCAAATTTAGTCACATATAAAAAAAATAACTAAAATGGCCATGAGGTTACCTTTGACTATATTTCACTTAAATGTACATAGCATTTATTTATATTCTGGTGTCTGTCCAGATGCTTCTGTTACCATTTTCAAATCTATATCTTAAAGATCTCCAGAGTAATATTTTTGCCTTTGTTTAAACAGGTCAAAGGTATCTATCCTATGTATGAGAAACCTGGATGTTTCATTCAGTCTCAAGCAATTCATACTGCACAAATGTAAAGTTCTTAAGATAAAGATTATGGTGGAAATGATGACAAACCTGTATCTGACTGAAAACAGGATTCCTTTAGCCAAAATTAGGTTAACTAACTTTTATCCTTCCTTATTATGATTGGCTTCATCAGGTTAAGACAACAGTAAACGGAAGCTACTAAGAAACATGCAATTATCTTCACTGCATTAATAGAATTAGTTCTTAATTCTCTCACTAGGTCCTCTGGATCTGCTTAAATTTTGAAAATGATTCAAAGATATGCTTTAATTATTACAACATGCAGCTTAATGTATGTTCTTCAGAATCTCAGCAGTGAATACCTACAAGTTGCCCGCTTGGTCCCTTCTCTCACTGACTGTATTCAATTTCCAGAGTTCTAACAACCAAGCATGCAGTCTCAGCAGACCCACAAAACAAGTTAATAGTTGTTCTATTACAACATGCACACATCCTGGACTTACCATCTGGCTGATTCATATGGATCTCTTTTTTTTTTTGTCTCTTTTCTACTGTGTTGATATATAATGTGTTGACAATGTCTTTTTTTGTAAGCATTGTTATCTTCTTAGTTTATTTATTGTGGATTTGCTGTCATTTGCTTCAGCAAGAGTTCTTCAGAGAACTTACAATAGCTGCAAAAGATCAAAAAACCTAGTGAGCACATTACTAAGCAAATATGATTTAACTGAGAAATCCTGTCCAATACTTGGTGGCATCATACTTACTGCAGTTCCATACTATAGCAGTCAATATACAGAGAGCCTCCTTCAGCTGGGTTTTGTTGGCTGCTTATTGAACCTGCAGTTTAAAGACATGGCCATTATATGAACCTAGTTATGTTTTCCTTGAAGTTAAGTTTTGAGTACTTGCAAATGCATCTCTTGTATGCAGCTTTTGTCTATTAACAGAGTAAGAAATTATATTTCCGTTATTTGGAATGATGAAGGACTAAGATGTGCAGTACCTGTAGTTACTGAAACAAAATACAGAAAAGGACAAAAAATACAAAATAGAAGAGTTTAGAGAAATAATTTCTCAAATATTTAATCAGAAAAAAGAGAGCTCAAATAATACAGTAATATTACACTTTTCATAAATACCTTCCTTTGAGCATGGCAGCTAAAATAAATCAAGTGACAAAAGAACTTAGTTATGAATCTAGATTTGAAAGTTAGGAAGCCTGGGGTCCCCAAGCTGTGGTCAGCATATGTAGCAGAGCTTTCCTGAAGTCACACATTCCATGATACTACTCTCCCAATTGTTCCACCTAGTGAAATGCCATGCAGCCATGAAGCTTTCCAAGGCAATATTTCAGACAAGTTTGCAAAACTGGCAGTACTTTTCACCAGCACATTTTGGTTTTGACAAATAGGGATTCTTTGTTTGTTTGGGTTTCTGTTTTTCACACACAAAAAACTAAAAAAAAAACCACCCCAAAAAAACCCCCCACCACAATTATGGTTTGTTTTTGTGGTTTTATCTTTTTTTCCTGCAACTTCCTGACCAAATCTAGCCGTAAATAGATGTGTAGAACATGTTTTCTATTCATTCTGAAGCTTTGAGGCTTGTCCTTGGTTTGTTTCTGTAGTGTCATTTTCAGATATAAATGCTTCTCTGAATTTCACAAAGACCTAAGAAGTATCAGAGACCCATTTTGTCCATTATCGTGTATCTAGAAGAGATCAAGAACACATCCTTTAGCAGCACACGACAAAGGATAGCTGTTACTTGTGATTATGTCTAACTATAGCAATACTCCACAATGTTCATTAAGTCTGATAACTGAATATCATTAATATCTGTACAAGCATCCCACACAATCTAATAACATTCATGACTTCTGTAGCTTCCTGGAGAGAGGTAACAAAGCATACTTTCATTTTGAGTGGAAAACATTTCTTTTACTGGCTGTAAATTTTACTCCTTTTAATTTTAGTGTGTCTTGTTGTTCTTATATTACAAGCTAGGGAATTCAGGAGCACCTGAAAACCACTCTAAACCATATGTCTGTTTCTTTTGTTAACTTCACTACTTAAATTTTGAAAATAATTTTTTCTGGAAATAGGGATGTATGTCTAATTAACTTCCGACAAGAGCATGGGATTTACTTGAAGTTATAGTAGAAGATTCTGAACAACATTTGTTGTGGTTTAAGGCCTGCCACACAACCCACTCAGTGCCTTCCCCCCTGCCCCCCTGGTCCCCACAGGGATGGGGAAGAGAATCAAAAGAATACAACTCCCACAGGTTGAGATAAGAACAGTCTATTAACTAAGGCATAACACAAATCACTGCTGTTACCACCAATAAGAATAATGATAAAGGAAATAATAAGAGAAGAGAATACAATGGCTCACCACCAACTGATACCCAGCCCCACCCCAGCCGAGATCTCCAGCCCTTCCGGGTAACTGCCCGTTACATCCTGGGCATGATGTGGTATGGAATATCTCTTTGGTTAGTTTGAGTCAGTTGTCCTGTCTGCTTCCTCCCGGCTTCCCCTCCTCCCAGGGCAGAGCATGAGGCTCAGAAAGTCCTTGGTCAGTCTAAACATTTCAAGCAGTAGCTAAAAACATCGGTGTTATCAGCGCTGTTCCCAGACCAAAAGTCAAAACCGCAGCACAGCACCAGCTACTAAGAAGGAGAAAAATGACTGTTACTGCTGAACCCAGGACAACATTGAATGTTTTTTTTTGTTTTGTTTTGTTTTGTTTTGTTTTTTAAGGAATGGTCTCTCCTGTTTTGAAAGTAGTGATTGTGCTTGTTTTCTAGAAAAGTGATGTCACTTTTTGTTTGAAGAGCTTAGTATGAGGCCCTAGGAAACTAAACCCTTATGATACTACAAAGCTAGAAAACCATGATTCAGAGAATCAAACCTAATTCAACTGGACTAATTCAAATTTTATGCATTTAGCTATGATGCTGAACTGAGCCAGATTGCTATCAGGTCCCATAGAAATCACATGCCCATATGTGAATTTTTTAATAGCAAATATTGTCATGCAAGCTCAGAACCGGTTTGTAAGGGTCCAGTTTTGTCATAAGCAGTCTGGTATTTGTAGTGACAAAACCGGAGTTCTCCTACTGAATAATATAAAAAAAGTGAATAAATCCATAAACAGCTAGATATATTTTGAAGTATAAAAGATGGAATTAAGATGAAAGAGGAGAAACACGTAAAATAAAAGTGTAAGGAAAAGGGTTATAAAACTACATAGGAATATAAAAAAACATTGTCAGTGTTATACCAAATGTTTTAAGGAGCAATTTCCATTTATTTCGGAGCATTTCCAATTAAAGAACATCCTTGGCATTAATTAGTTCTTCTAAAGGAAAGATAACTTCCAGTAATTAAAGGGTTAGAATTAATCTTTTTTGAAGAGAGAACATCCACCTGGCTGACATTAAATTACTCTACTGAACAGTTTTCAAAAGGAAAGAAATTATTTAACAGGAACATGTTCTGCTGAAAATCAGCAGATGAAGGAATTTACAAATTTAATTTTATTTGCAATGATTTGATATATATTATCTTTAATGTTGTCTACCATAAGATGCAGCGTAATCATGCTGTATTTACACTCATGGCTATTGTAAAATCACTGTGCTGTTTTGTTGGTACTCAGAAATGTCAATTTTCAAGCATTTTTATAATGTCAGTAAATAGAATTTCATACAGGAATTGCAGTCTGCATCTTAGACTTGTATCACAGGAGGTTAATATAATTTTTCAGTAAGGCTTTTCTTATTTGATTTATGGGTACAGCCCTCTCAGTGCTGTGAACTTGCCTTAGTGTGCAATACTTGAAGCAGAACTCACGTGAAAACCATGCATTTGCCTGTTACATACTTATAGATTATTTAATTCTACATAGTTTCATCATTGCACTGTGGTCATCCAGTTCCCTTTCAGAAGCTACTGCAAATCAGCTCCTAAGTCAACTGCTAAATTTAGACAAAAGATAAAAGGATTTGGAAATACGGCTGTTACCAGGTTGTGTACCCTCTGATGAGAAAAGCAGAACTTGGATAAGTTCACTTGAGCAGTAAAATGCCAGAATATGCCTTGAAAATAATTATGAAGGAGATGAGCAGCCTCATTGCTGGACACAGGTTTAGTTATTTTTCCCTTCCAGATTTCCACAAATCAGCAACACAACTAGTAGACAGCAAGCAAGCACATACAGCAGCGAACTAAGAATTCTCAAAAGTCTGTAAAGAAAAACAGCATTAGCACTGGGAAGGCAGATACTGCTGAGAATGATCAAGCATGCCACCCAGCCAGGAAATGGAAATTTCCTCTAAAAAAGAATTGCCATTATAAAATTCTAAAATTAACTACTCACTAGATATGATAATTTTGATGACATGTCCCAAAAGGGTGGCAGGAGATAGATATTTGAAATTCAGGATGAAGGATATTATCTCTCTATTTGAAGAGGAATAGTGATAATGGGGTAATTTGCCATTTTATTGGTTTTTCTGTTTGTTTGCTTGCTTTTGTTGTGTTTTTTTCCTTTCTTTCCCCTCTTCTTTTTCCTCAACGGAAAATCTAGATACAGTGTATCTAATCAGCATGTGATAATGGACACAAATTACGTAGTCTTTGCATTGGGCCCCATGTTATGTTTCTTATTACATTTATTAGGTTTGTATGAGCTGTTAGTAATGAATTAGTCAGTAAGTAAATTCAGCCCATCCCTCTGTAGTATCTTACTTCATAAGACATCCCACTTACTTAACTTGAATGTCTCATAGGACTATAGTGTTCCAGTTTGAACGTGCGTCAATTAGGAAGATAAAATCCTGGTTCCCAGAACCCTCCATATATGTGTTATATACTAATTACGTAACATTTCCTGCTTCTTCGTTCAGATACAGCCCCAGCATATTACCTAGGCTTATTGGTAAACTCTAAACTGTCCCACTGGAACATGCTTAAGTATCTTTTCTGTGAAGCAGACTCCTTTTCTTTACCTTCTGAAAATTAATAAAGCAAAGTATGCTTAAAAACTTCTGAATTTACACCTCAAATAGCAGGTCTCTGCACTTAAAACATGGCTTGTTGCTTCATCTTTCTTTTTGATTTCTGCTTCTTTTCCTGGTGGACATTAACATTACGCTTCTTAACATGAAAGACTGCAGGAAGGGCTCCAGTTTAGCAAGAAGGGGTATAGTTTAGTCTGATAAAGGCAGGCAATTTCTTCACTAATTGAATTATGGATTGTGGAAATCGGCCATTTCACTATAATCCAAATTTACTTCTGTAATTAATAAAAGATGTCTTTGATGTTGACCAATTAAAATCATAATATTTGGCCTTAAGGAAAAATAATTATTTCTACTACATGGACAAATGTATTTTCAGAAAAGTATATTCAGTAATATCAACATCTGACTGGGTTTTTTTAAATGTCTATGACAATATTTTCTTAAAGAAAAGAAGATTACACTAGATGGTAGTATAAAACCTTATAAATGGACAAATTTCTCACTGAAAGATGCAGTGAACATAATGTGTAAAGGGCATCACTAGATAGATAATGTGTCATAAAAAAAGGGAATCTAAGCTTTGATACAAACTTTACTTTGTGTTTGGATGCTGGCACATATGAGGAATCTGAAAAATAATTTTATTTCATATATTGCATCCATATCAGAATGAAAATAAAAATCTCCTCTTTTTGTTGTTCTAATTTTCCTTTACATTTTGTTATGACTAGAAACTCAACTGAGCATTTTACTACACAGTTTTTGTTACTTGCATGAAGATGTCAGACACAATCTAAAAAATGGTAAAAGTGTTAACATTCACCATTATTACTCTTGTGGTAACCATTTCACTGAAAAAACAACACATCTCACCACATACCAGCCCATTACTGTCACACAAGATGTAGAAAACAATATGTTTATGAAGCTTCTAAGGTAAGAATTTTTAACTGTGGGATAGCATCACCAGTAATATTTAAGGAATAAACGAGTCTCCTATCCAGTTATCTGTGTTGGTTTCTTATCATTTTACCTTTTTTTTTTGATCTATTGCCTGAGATCCAGAGTATCTGCCATCAAACCTATACAGATGCATGACTCAATGCATCTGTATTTTTGCCAGAAACTGTCATTTAGTAAGCAATTCTTTTCACTTTTCTGCTGATTCCAAGTAAAAAAGACTCCTAATTTTACGTCCAAGACTCTTAATTTTAGTATGTTAACTTGATAATTTAAGTTCAAGATATATTAAGAAAGATCATAAGTTACTTTTATGAAAACATAATAATGTAGATTAAATGACATTTATTTCAATGGGCACCAGACAGGACTTAAGGTGATGGATTTTTATTCATTTCATTAAAATGAATTAAATTTAAAATGAAATCATTAAAATGAAATACCGTTCCATTTGTATTTAATAAAATGAGGAACATATTTAAAAATAGGTAAATTAAATAAATACTCTTCAGATTTGCATTGAATGCTAATATTTAAAATTCTGTTCAGGAATATTCAATTAAATGACACATACTCCACAAGTTCACAGTATCTTTGCTTTCCAAAAGTCACTAAAAATAAAAGACCTGATTTGTTAAAAATATAGCTACAGGTTCATGCTGAATTACACTAAAGATGCCAATAGAATTAAACCTATATTATACTGGAGTAAAGTCATGGTGATTTAGGCCTGAAGAACTGTAAAGCCTTTGAAACTTGTTTCACTGAGAAAAAGCTCCAAATATCTGAAGAATTAACTCCAGTATGATACAAGACACACACCCAATCCTTGACTTGGATGCCTCTCCCTACAGTGTGCACCACTATCCTTTGCCGTGACAGAATGCAGGATGACATTAGCACTGCAATTAATAAAACTACAGTGGCCAGCATTTGCATAAATAAAAAAGTTTGTTTAGGGAAAGGAAAAAATAAATTCAGAAATGTGAAATAAAGGGGAGGAGGGGAGAGTGGGGAGAAGAAAAGGGAAAAAAAATCTACTCCTAGAATACAGTTACTGGAAAATACAGGTTTGATTTCTCAGCCGGTATAAATCAGCACATCTTCTCTAACATGAAAGAGTGTTGCCAGTAAACTCAATAGTTGGGAATATGGACTAATAAAAATAAAATGTTGTTATGGAGGAAATGAAAGAATTACCACAACTGGAGATCCAGAAACACCCTTTATTTTACTGCATACACATCTGTGCTTCTTAAACATACAGGTGTGCCTCTGAAACCAGGTGTCAAGTTTAAATGTAATTTTTTACATTTTTAGTGCTTGGACAACTTAAAAACACATGGTCCAGGCGGAGAACTATCAAAGTTTTTTAAAATATGTAAATGCTTGAAGAAGAACATAGTTTCTTCTCAGAAATAGTCGAAGCTAAATAAAAGTGGCGTAATGAGCATCCAAGTCTGCTCTGACAAAATATATTAATCAAAACATGATAATATATTAGCAGAAATAGTACTGTCATATCATTTCCAACTGTGGCAAACATGATCTGAATTTTGGACAGAAAGCTACAGTGTCCTTGCTATTCTGGCAGAATTATGCCTGTTAGGTGTCTCAGCGTTCAACAGAAAACTACGATAAGCATCAAAGCATCAAAGACCAGGGAGTTGAGGACAGCATAAAACAAAGGATTTCCCACTGTAAAATGCTTACCATTCTCATTGCAAGGAGGACAACTTGGACAAAATAGGCAAGTATCTATTATGATTAATAAAGATGACATCAGATTACACTCACTAATTCTTGAATCAATTCTTATTTCTTTCCAAGATGTACTAAATATTCAGGTATGTGCATAAACGTGCAAGTTATGTATTAAATAACAATAAATAAATGTAGAAGAAGCCTCTCAGATGACTAAGAGTGTACCTTACATTTCTTATCTGGTCAGTTATTCCATTTATCCTAAAATCTCTCATTGAATTAGAAAGTAGCATTCTTCATTTTCTGAGCTAGTATACGTGCAAATCCATATACACGCACGCTGAATCTTCAGTGCTGATTCTTCCTTCACCATTGATGTACATTTGGCATGACAGCTTTGTAGTGTCTGTGGGCTGGTGGTACCAGCAATAGCTACATTTATGAATATACATGCTGCTGTTCTCTGCATCTTCAGGATTTAAATATGTGCTTGTTAAGAAGCAGGGCTCTGAGCAAAGTAATAGCAGACCTTGTACAGGTTATATTGAGCTCTTATTTATTCTTAAATTATTACTGTTATTACATTACATTATTACAACAATGTTCTGTTCCCTTCTTGTCTAAAAGAAAACTTCTTAGATTTGTCTGTCTTTCATGATAGTAATAAACCCAGAAGTAAGACAGAAACTGACAACAACTGCTATCCAGCTAATTGTTCTAACTAACAGCACCTACATGCAATGCTCAGTGCTATATCATTCTTCCTGGACCTCGCTCCAGCATTCTTGAATCCACATTGACTCGAATACAAAGAAAGATGTGAAACACCCTTGCTCAGACTAGTCTGCTAGACTAACAGTTAAATTCTGTTCTCAAGAACTGACAAATACAGGCTTGAAACCATCGAAGATAAGGAAAAAATTTGAAACAAGACTCCTGCTTGCAGAGTGAATATTTTATTCAGTACGTTGTAATGCAAAAGATGTAAGACTATAGTTGCCCTGCACTATATTGGATTCAGATTGAAGGTCTTCAGAACACTTACAAGGAACCTAAGCAGATTGAAGTTAATCTGTGATGACAGTAAACAACCCTGCTAAAAGAGAAGCTGTATTTCCAGAAAGCATGTTTTCCTGGAACTCAATCCCCAAAACTAGTGTACCTTCTAAATGTAGGTATTGTAGATTAATTTCTTAGTATTAAGCAATTAAACTTTAACAAAATCTCATTTTAGGAAACCAAAGTAGGAATCCTGACTATTATTTCTGTCCCCTGCTTCCTGTTCATCCAGCCACCTGCTAGGTAGCTCCAAACAAGCCATTATGCCCTCTGCTAGCTTTTGTCATTGTTTCTACCATTTCAAAAAAGCAAGAGTAATTCAGTGCTGGCTTCTGTGAAACATGCATTTTAAATGGTACCCATCCTAGATGCTACACAATGAAATTCTTCTTTGTTGCTTTCTTGCGGTTGTTACTTAGAGCATGATGCTCCAACATTTGTTGTGGGTACTGCCAAAGCTGCTTATTTCTGTTGGACAGTTGGACAGTAGTAAATAGAAAGCCCCATCAATCAAAAGAGTGGAGAAAAAAAGGATTCATACTGAAGATTTTAAAATTGTTTTTATTTTCATTTTGATTTTACTCATGGTGTTCTGACCCACTGGATGCTGTTTTATCACTTGGACTAGTCCATACATTCAAGTCTATGCTTGAAGTTTTGCTTGTTTGCCAAATGTGTCACTACAGACTCTTAGAGCATGTACTTCTGCTAGCCACAGCAGCATGAACTGACAAGGCCTGTCATGGTTGATGGGTGCACTATATGTCCAACACTGATTTTTTAAACTTATGTGCTTTTCAACTTATTTCTTCTTTTTTACTTTTCCTTTTTCTAATGCTTTCTTTTCCAACATATAACTCAATGGAAACATGCATCCAACTTGTAGCAGTAATTATGAGAAATCAAGTGATGCAAGGCTGAATATTTTCATAATAAAAGATATAATAACAATATTATAAACATATTACACAAATCAGTGGTTCATCAGTATATGGAGTATATTGTTCCTTATAGCTTTTATATTTCTGAATGCAATGGTGAGGCTGCTTATATTTGTCATGCTTGTATTACCTCTGTTTAGGTGTTTATTATTACACCCCTAATTAACAGTAGAAGTAAGCATATTTGTTTTTTTCTAAAGGAAGCAAAAATCTGGAAGAAACAAATATTTTCAGTCATAAGACAGTGAAAGTGCTCAGCTACAGCTATGAAGAAAGAGCATTACTAAGAAAAACACTAGCAATGGCTGTGAAAACGTGTGAGCAAAGCTGAGATTCAGCTCTTCCTAAATTCATACAGTTTCTACTTTTACATGGCAAAAAATATCAAAGATCTGATGCAATCACTGAGAACATAATACTCTCTTAAGTTACATAAAAAGCACAGCTGGCTTTTGCATTCATGCACCCATAACTGAAACTGCAAAAAATACCCTAAACAGGGATGAAAAATGGTCCCTGCCACAATTAGTTTGTGTTTTATTCATAAAACCATTGGTAAGACTTTGATAAATACAAAAACTGTGAGACAATATTGGCTAAATTAATATGCAGTAGAAGCAGGTACATTGTTAAATTGATAGCGACATTTTTCGTAAGCATCATGATGCAGAATTTTAAGGGGAGCGATGAAGTACGGTAACAGTTAACAGCTCCAAGAATATTTCTGAGAAACTCCTCTCATGCCTGAGAGATAGCATGAAGCTTTTTTGGAAATATAACAAACAGTGGTGCATCCATCCAAGGTGTGAGCTGACATTTTATCATAAATAATGTATGCTAGCTGGGTGTTTCAAGGTTTTGAAGGTACTTGAAAGTGAAGTAAAGTGGATTATACTTCATTGTAAGAAATGATGAAGTGGCTGATGGAAGAATTTAAAAAGGGGGGGCAAAAGCAATGAAGAAAATACAGTGGGTGAATATAAGTGGGTCAATATTTACCAGTGGTTGTCAACTCAGAAAGAAAATATCATATTAACTGAAAAGCTAGCAGATGAGTATCTAGATAAGCAGTTTAGCTTTATAAGAAACTACACCTTAAAAAAACACAAACAGAACTGGGCTCTGAAAAGCAAAATTGAAATCAAAACTAAAAAAATGACACTTAAAAGCAAGCCACTATCATGGAGAAAAGGTCATTATATTAGCAGTTCTGCTTTAGAGCTTCTGCTGGTTATTGTTACTGTGAGATGATGTAATGAGAATGATTTTCGTCTGTCAGCTAAGAAAGATGTACTGAAACAATAAGCAATGAAAAGCTTATGTGGCTGTGAATTCTGTTTGTGCATTACATTTTGTGCAGGGGTGTTGTTTGGGGATTTTTTTGCATTACCAGCAAAACAAGTGTCCAGGTAGATTTATGAAGCTTTTTATGTGTCTAGAATGTATTTTCAGTAGAATTTGCAGCAGGACTGACAATCCTAGCTTCAATGACTGTCTGGCACTCCAGCTACTGAAGTACCTTATTGAATATCATTCAACAAAACTTCTATACCTTTGGTTAATTTTCTTTGGAAATCTAGTCCAACGTATTTTTCATTAGTTACAGATTCTGCAATTGCTGTCTTGTAATTTCAAAAGCAAACTACTGTAATTTTCATGCATCTTTCATTCCTATTTTTCAATACTATTTAAATACATTAGCTAGTTCATAATGCATATACTCATTTGTTATTTTTAACACTTTTTGCCAGAAAAACCTTATTCTATGTTGCTGCACCTGTTGCCTTTTCATCTATGTTGCTGCACCTGTTGCCTTTTCATTTCCGGATGAAACTTAACAGGAGCTATTTTAATGTTTGAGTCACGCATGCCTTGAAATCCAGCCATCTCAGACACAGCAGTAGCAACGGCTGCTGTTTAAATTTTGTGTTATTCTTTATTTTTAACTTTGGATTTGAAAATCGCATTATAAAATGGCCATTGCTGACCAATTTCGTATTTCATTGTATAGAACTTCATTTTCTTCCCAAGAAAACCCACATTGTAAAATTGCAATTTTCAACAGTTTTCCATGTATCTGTCAATATATATTTCAGCTGTCTAACTAACAATGACTTCTGTGCCATTGGGAAGTGTAAATCATTGATGTCAAAAAGGGACTGCAAATGCACTTCTCAAAGAGCAGCTGCCCTCTTCTCAGCTGAAGTTCATTGCTGGGCTGTCATGTTAAACTCCAAAATAAAAATCACACCTCATAAGAAAATATGCTAAGTTGACTAACTGCAGCTGAACACTTGCTGGATGCCAACTCTGTTAAATAGTTTCTGTGACTTAGGCACTCTGTAGCTGAGCCAAAATAAAGTACATCAGCACAGGTATAACCTGTTCAGGTGGTGATCTCACTTGTTTCCAGACAGCTTTTACAGAGAGAATATTAGATGTATCTAAAGGCTGACATTAACCTCCTGGTAGCAGTACGGAATATATTATATTTCAGCCATGGAACATTTGCAAGAACATAAAATACTGCATAAAATTGCAATAAAGGAGCATAGGTAGACTTCTAGAAAGAAAAAAAAATTGCATTTTTAGGTTCCAAAATAATTTTCAGGAAATGCAAAGAAACATGACAACTCCATTCTCATTTCCAGAGTTTTTCTGATGCCCTTACTCTTATTCTTCCAAACACTTTTTCAGTTTTTGAAAGCACTTTCTAGATATGCCATTTTCCTGCATATGAGACTTCTTAGTTCCTTTAAGCAGCCAGGTATTACTCCCACAAGTCTTTGACCTTTCATGTGCATTTACATATAAAGAAAGAATATTGCTGAAAAAAGATAGCAAAGCAAAAAGAAGTTTGAATTTTTCCACCTAGATACACTGAGCTGACAAAGTCAGTGATTGAATAACATAGAAAACTGAGTCACGTATAGGATGAAGAATAAATGAATCGTAGTGATCCATTTTTTAACTTAAGTTCCTTGATTCCCAAAGCATCTGTCTTCACGAAAGTTCTTGCAGAAACACTTGGTGCTTTACGTATACCTCTATGCCTTACTAGCATAAATATTCACTGAATTGATGCATTTGCATTCCTCAAATCAGGTAGCAGTATGTTTTCCTACAATACTCTATGTATGATGAATTACGAACTTTTAAGTGACAGTATAAGAGAAA
Organism: Poicephalus gulielmi; assembly: GCA_026283885.1. Classification (NCBI taxonomy): domain Eukaryota; kingdom Metazoa; phylum Chordata; class Aves; order Psittaciformes; family Psittacidae; genus Poicephalus; species Poicephalus gulielmi. The sequence continues at coordinate 32,442 of JANEXQ010131020.1, read as the reverse complement.
ACATTTGGATTTTCTTATCTACCTTCTTTCTTAAAGAAAGGATGCTTGTGCTGGCTGCTTCATAAACTTGGAAAACAAACAAAACTCATGTTAAAGGTGCACATGTGCACACAAAATATTGTGTATTCCTCCTGTAAACTATATACTGGCATTCATTTATTATTTCTTCCTCTGCTACTAAAATTAAGAATCGAAATAATAATGCTTACTGTGACTTCTGTAAGTGATTTTACCTTAATTTTGGGATGTTTACCTCAAGAAATGTTATAAATGTTACAACTCTTTGTACTGAAATCCTCTGCGTACCCTTCTCCAGATTTTTTCTTACGCATCTTAAATAGTACGTTAAAAAAAAAAAAAAAAGGGAAAGAAAGAAATAGAAGTCTGCATATCTCTATATAAAGGGCTACACAAATATCTTGGCATGTAGCAGAAGTGAGGTCAAAACTGAAAAGTTATGAAATGATGGAAATGAAAGAAGGTAAAAGGAAGTGTAGTCTAGTCTTAGGTGGACAAAAAACGAATCATCAAAAAGATTTTTTCTGTAGTTGGGCTGTATTTTATCTTAGAACACTACACTGCACTCCTTTAAAAGGTAAAACATTGTCTTAGATGGCCCAGGAATATAACTAAGTCCTCAAATTAACATGTGTGTTATAAAGAGCTGTCAACGATGTTCTGTACCTACATGTTGAAGGCAGATCGAATGTTTCAGCTACCAAGGATGTCTTTTTCTCAGAAGGATTTAGGTAACATTAATGTAGCAGGATGAATACTTCAGTATTCTGCAACACGCTCTGGTGAAACTCTTCGGGCTGCCAAACCAATGCTGAATACATGGGAAATGTGTGGTTTTAGAACCAATGCACAAAAGCCATCTAGAACAAAGAATGCTTTTAGTCAGAAGCAGCTGGGGAGTATGCTCAGAATAGCATGAACATTCTGCAAGAGTTTGCAAGTCTTATTTTACTACTTCTATTGTCTTATTGGCTGAGCAGACTGTGCTCCAGATTGTCAGATGGCATAAAAGCAACTTTAGTAATGTCAAAGTTCCTAAGAAGGATCCTTCAGCAATGTATTCAAGGGGACCTATCACAGCAGATGGCTTCTTTGATGATCAGGAAAACAGATGCATGTCTTTCAGATGTTAGCGTGATTGAGAAAGAGAAGAAGTGGTGGAATAATGGAGGCATGTCTGATTACTTATGAATAGCATTAGACAGCATGACAAGCTCTCGTTCAATCTTGGACAAGATTTTTTTCTCTTAAAATATGTACTGAAGGTGTTGGTCTTATGAAAGAAAGATGCTAACACTGTTTTTCAGAATGCTTAGCTGGAATATGTTTGGAGTTAAGATACTAGCTGCTTTGCAGGGTTCAGCTAAAACAAATATTGCATTTTTATTAAATTTATTCACTAAGTGTATTTATGCATACATACACAAGCAAAGCATTTAGTGCATTAGAAAAAAAAACTAGCTGGAAACAGTGCAGTTCGGAATTAAATCAGTTCATGTTAATTTTGATCATGTGTGTCAATTCATTAATTAAATTCAGGAGATCAATTTTAATTCCTACAAAAGGAGAAAGTATATTTCACGCAGCAAAATCCATCCATTATGAAAATGCCTTAAAGAAACCAAGTCATTGTTATCACGTATGTGACATGACAATTATATGCATTTGGCATTATAAATGAAAGTATGATATTAAAGATCCAGTGCACCATTTAAATAGATGCGTTTACTGACACTACACATTACAAGAAAAAAGCTTATTACCCCATTCTTGACATCATTATATTATTTTTAGTCTAAAGAATAGAAATGATGAAAAAGAACTGAAAAGTAATTGAAAACAACACCCCAAGCTTAAAGCCTTCTTATTGTGCAACACATTTTACATCAACCTTTACATTTATTGTATACCACTTAAAAGGGGAAAGTGCATGTGTTCATCAATGAACCAATTATCAGATCATTTTATTATGAAAGAGTAAGTCTCTCTCTTTAGCTGAGAAAATGTAATAATGTATTCAATATCAAATGAAGTTCACAACAAGATAAGATGTTCTTAAAAAAAATAGCCAGGCATTTGACCATGTTACTTTTCTTCTGAATCTTCCTAATGTTTTGTAAGACTGGAATTTTGCCTCACAGCATGCATATTTTGACCAAAAAGGTAAATAAGACTACAGTCACAACAGAAAAAATAATTTATTGTGGAAAGGAACAGAAAGAATAGAAGAGTGTGATAATGACACTAGATCTGATAAGCTAAACAATGCCTAGAAAACTGGTCTTCGTGTTCTATTAAAGGTGAGAAAATGTTTGCCATTACATTACAAGGACAGATTAAGCAATGGGTTGGTCAGATTTTCATGGATCCTCCTTAAATTAGTAAGGCAAATGTGATCTTCATTATAGAGATAATTTCATGAACACGTTCTTGGGGGAATATGCATAGTAAATCCTTTCTCATCAGATTATTTATTTTTCAGGTGTAACTGACCAGCCAACAGTCAGCTCCTTAAAACAATCACTCCTCTTTATTTTGACATCTTCCCTGTTACAAGGACATTTTCCAGAGGTAACTGTTTCATAAATACATACATACATATGCATATATATATATGAGTGTACGTAATGATAGAATATTTTAGCAAGTTATAAATATATAAAATGTATGTCAGCCTTTTAAATCATTGCTTTCACAACAGTTCAAAGAGCCAAAATCAAATATGTCTGTCCAAATCTGTAACCAACTTAGCTGTCTTCAAGTTATCAACATTTGCAATTTGCAGTAATCAGTAATAGTAATAGTATGGTAATAGTAATCAGTAATAGTTTTTGTTATTTAGCATACATAAAAGTAGTTTACAAAAAGAAATTCAAAGTTAATAGTTACATGATAGTAACTTGAAAGAGTTTATGAATACCTGCGAAAATGCAGCAGTACGTCAAATAAACCAGAACAGATGAGAATCGTTGGCTAAAGCATTATGAAATGATACTGATCCTAGAAAAAAATTAGCTCAGCACAAAATCTGACATACGATGATCTGAATAATAGATAATACATAATGATATAAGCACCCAGGAAACATCAATACTGGAACAGAATCATAGAATCATAGGACCATAGAATAGTTAGGGTTGGAAAAGACCTTAAGATCATCTAGTTCCAACTCCCTTGTTATGGGCAGGGATACCTCCCACTAAACCATGTCACCCAAGGCTCTGTCCAGCCTGGTCTTGAACACTGCCAGGGATGGAACATTCACAACTTCCTTGGGCAACACATTCCAGTGCCTCACCACCCTCGCAGTAAAGAACTTCTTCCTTATATCTAACCTAAACTTCCCCTGCCTAAGTTTGAACCCATTACCAGTTTTTCTGTCACTACAGGCCCTAATGAAGAGTCCATCCCCAGCATCCTTATAGGCCCTTTTCAGATACTGGAAGGCTGCTATGAGGTCTCCATGCAACCTTCTCTTCTGCAGGCTGAACAGCCCCAACTTTCTCAGCCTGCTTTCATACAGGAGGTGCTTCAGCCCCTTGCTCATCCTCGTGGCCCCCATCTGGACTTGCTCCAGCATCTCCATGTCCTGCTTATGCTGAGGACACCAGAGCTGCACACAGTGATCCAAGTGAGGTCTCATGAGAGCAGAGCAGAGGGGCAGGATTACCTCCTTCAACCTGCTGGTCCTGCTTCTTTTGATGCAAATGTAAAGGAAATTGAACACAAATTTATAATGAGGTATAGCTGCAGTGACAAAGTATCCCAATGCAATAAGAATGCTTCATTCAACACAGTAAAAGGACCCTTAAGTGATGTGAGTGCATAAGGGAAAAGGGATAAATCCTTGTACTAGTAGATCTTGATGACAATGAAGCAACACCAAGTTAAATACAACTTATGTATTCAAATACAGAGTCAGGATTTGAGCCATCCAGTCTTGTATACACTGTTAAAAATATATCCTTTGAGACACAATAAAAAAGGGTGCTGGTATTTAAGAAAATGCATTTGACAAATACAAGTTTCTGGATGGCCTCCATCCATGTTAGAGGATATAGAAGGTACACAGTAAAAGTTCTCCTTGAACATTAAAAATTAATGATAAGTGAAAAGAAAAAAAAAAAAAAAAGAAAAGGCAATTCAGTATGGTATTCTTTGGCATTGGATGGAGATTTTAGCCAGCTAAAATGTTCCTTAGGTTAAAGTGGTCAGAACTTTTTCTTTTGCAATGAAAAAACCCTCTCTGAATTGAAATGACATTATTGCATTTCTTCTGCTATAGGCACAGTAGCTTCAGAGCATGCATTTTGGAGCCCATTAAAAATGTTGAAATATTTCACTGAAAATGTCTGTATTAATTCTCTTCCTCGCCGCCCCGTTCTTTCCCAATGCATTAAAAATTCAAGAAGTTTGAAAGCAGTATTCCTGTGGCTGTGCAAAAGCTTTTATTGGCAGCTCTTGCTTTTTCTTTTTAGCAAATGGATTTTTTTTAAACCTTAATGAACTCAGGATTTGCTACCCACCCCATTATTTCTGCTAAAGAAACAACCCATCTGGACAACCCTTCTGCAGGTTGATTTATATTTATTTAAATTAACAGTATTGTATGTCATTTTCAACCGTCACCAACTCTTTCCATTCAGGTGAATTCTCTGAAGTGTTTAAACTTCATGGCTTGACATATTAAAACTATAGTGAACACATTGAAACAATTACACTGAGGTAAAGGCAACCATAAAACCAAGGCTGCATGCCCCCCTAAAAACATGTGAAAAGTACTCATGGAAACAGAAAGAGAAGGCAGGCCAAGACTGCATACAGAATTAAGAACTGGTAAGATAGTGTAGAAAATACTGTCGCCCTTTTTTCAGTCTTCAGTTAGTTATGTCACATTCTGAAAGTTTTACATGTCTTAAGCACAGGGATTTAATATCCACTGTCATTAATGTAGATCATTAATGTAGGCCTAGCACAGTAACTGAATGGCCATATAGACATGACCTCCATTACTGAGGTGTTAAATTAAGATAATCCACTTTTTTCACATTTTCTCTTCTTGCTTTCTGCTTTCAGTCTTCCTGCTTTTAATCTTTCTGCTTTTCTTTCCCTGCCTATTCAGAAGAAATCATAACAAATGTTTTTGTATTCAATTATTGGAAGAAATATTCTTTCGCTGCAGATAGAACCATGCCCTAGCAGTTATAACGCCAAAGCTCACAGAAATTTTTCCACTACACTACTCTCTGTTCTTGAGAATTTCACTTTCATCTCCATAACAGGTAAAAGAAACACTTGTCTCTCACATCTCCTATACATTCATACACATACATAAAGGCTTTTTAATTGCACTGCATTAATAAAGGTAAAATAAACTAGAAATGAACATAAGCTATAAGGCTTTACTTAAAGATGTGAGCATATCTTTGCAAAATGTTCAGAAGATAAACTCCAGTTCAGCCTTGCCAAAACAATACACAAAATCTGCAGTTACAATTGGTCATGAAAGCAACTGATAACAATTGATTCAGTAATTGATACTGAATCGTGTAGCTTAATTTTTTTTCCTCACCATCCATACTGATATTTTTACATTCATTTTATGTGTAGAATGTGCATAATCAGCCCATGCTGAGATTTTTGAAAAGGAAAAAAAAGAGAATTTGCTAGCTTTGTTCCCTTTCAGAATGCATTGGGCTACTCTGGGTTCTTTGATGGCTAAAATGACAAGGTTATAACAGGATTGCCCTAACTTCTCTTGCTGCCATATAAACTACTCTTCTGCCATATAAACTACTCTTCTGCCATGATGACATGCAAGACTGGAAAAGGAGTCAGCCTCCAGTGGAAATTCCCCTGACTTCCGTAGAGGCAACGTTCGTTTGGTTTTCCTGCCTAATAATGAAGATAGTTCTGAAGTTCTTCGTGTGCTATCAGAGGGATGACCAATCAGGAAGACTTTTCTACATGCAGAAAATATGCTTAAACAAGAAAACAAGATCATAGCAAATGGCCTAAGAAGGTGAGGACATGGATCCTAAAATAATAATATTTTTTCCCAATTTTATATTGAAAAAATCCAACATACTAACTAAATTTATTGCTCTTTATTGGATTTACTTTGCTCTTTTTGTCCTTAGTGAAGAATGAGAAGTAAGAAGCATTTTCTTTTAGGAGAGTGGTGTACCCCATCTATAGGAATCATTCTTAAAAGGGAGTAAGGAAGTATAATCCCTACCAACTTTGCAAAAAGATAAGGTTAAGCTCCGCTCTGGTATAGACGAGCAGCAGCCAAATGAACACAGTGGGATTAGTTCCACAAACGCAAAGTCTGAATTCAGCTCCAAGTGACTGGCTTGTTTAGGCAGGTTATGGAAAAGTCAAAATACTACAGCCAGAATTTCACTCTTTCAACCTTTATCTACTCCAATCCTCTGAGCACTGAAAAGTTCACTTATCACTCATAAAATTATGTTTCCAAAATAGACAGGATTCAAATCCTGATCTGCGTTCACCATTCAAGTTATTTCCTAGGCTGTCCATGGCTAGATTTTACCATCAAAGGCCATTGCAGAAAACAAGCCTTACACAACAGAAGGAACAAGTTTCTTTTAAAAACTAGTACTTAGGTACTGAGATTACTGAGTTTCCAAAGGCATAGCTTCATTCAACATGTTGGCCTCTATTCTCAGTTATGCATTCTGCTGGTGACTTGACAGCTTAACAGCTGTTGTGGAAAATTTCCTTAAATCTGTGTTTTGAAAAAAGATTAATATGTTCTGCTTCCCTCTTCAATTCCAACAAAACCAAGGCCATTCAGAACCATATTTGCTCTACAGGAGGTGAAGTTAATCAAAGAAGAATAATTAATGCTTTGAACCATCTGCCTCACATCTTTCAGTGGCTTTCTCAGTCATCTCCACCGAAAAAATAAGGGTGATCCTTCTGTGTTATTTGGTAGAAAGGGGGCAGACTAAAAAGTCCAATTAAAGGCAAAAATTCCAAGTGCTGGAAAGTTTCATTCTTTGAGCTTGGAGGAAAGTATCTCAACTTCTCCTCCAGTGTACGTTCATATCTATGTTTTTTCTCTGGCTACCATCTGCTAGCCACGTCAGATAGCACCACATAGAAAGAGACTATAGTGCATTTCTATTCTTGGTGCTCAGATCTCACCTATGGCATAGTTTAAAACTATGAATTTCATGCTAGTTACAGGCACTTAGAAATTTGGCAGTGCACTGAGCACTGAAAGTGAATTTTTAGATTTTGTCCTTTATTCTCTAATGCCTTATTTTATATTGAATAAATAAAAATGAAGATTGTCAAAAGAAGTATTTTATTGCTTTGGTAATGAAAACTATAGCAATGTCTTCAGGATTACCAAATATATAATCTGAATTTATATGATAAATGAAACAATCATATGAACAAAGCTAATATTTCTTGCTGTGTCCCCTAGTGTAGTCACCACTTTATGCTTCAAACTGTACAACTCTTTTCATAGTTACTGCCAATATGCTTAAGGGTATAAAACTGAAAGATCTTTGTAAACATGGAAACAACGGTAATGTTAAACCCAAAAGTAACAATAACTTAAAAAAAAAAATCACCATATCATAGTCTCATGCCTCTGACTGCCATTTTTTGGTACTTTTAATTGCTTGACTTCACTTTAATTGAGCTTGTCCTTGTACTGAGAATTTAATGATACAAATAAATAAATAATGCAATCTTGATGGCCAGACTGGTTTTTTGCTAACTGCATCCTACTGTGCATTCCCATAGGCAATTTACTTAAGGCTTTAGGGTTTGAACATAAATCCATGATCTGTTTTTATTTTGCAAAAGTACATATTCTAATGATGGGAAGATTTCCCATCTCATGTGAATTCACATTATAATCCTTCCTCAAGGGAAGATGGGATGCTGAATGATCTGCAAGCTGCAATGGATGAACTGCAAAAGATGAGGAAGGCATACCAATCATTTAAGACTACAGCCAGACTTGGAAAGAGCTGAATCAGACTTACTCAAAAGGAGCAGTATGGGACTTTGAACATTTAGAATCTTCCTTTAGAGAGAAGCCATCATAGAATTAGTAAATGTAAGCAAGTAAGTATGAGTAAGAAATGCAAAACTTGATATACTCAAGAAAAGCTGTTAATCCTTAAAAATCCCTGAATCATCTTCACTACTCAAATATATGCTTTCAAAATTCTGGCTCCTTGTGAGCAAAACTTAAATGCTTTGCAATTTTTCTGACACTTGAAATAGTATTGAAATAAAACTTATTTATTTTGTGTATTATTTATAACTCTAGCATTATTTTCCTGTATGTTTTCTCTGACTCGAGCAAGGGTGAGGAAGTGTACTGGAGCTGCTGCTTTACATACATTGTTGTGTGACTCCAGGAATAAACACCAGAATATTATCTGGATGTCTTCAGATTCTAGAGGGGCAGAACATGTTGAGTCCTGCTTCCCTTGTTGTTCAGGAAGGGGCCTTCAACAGACCTCAAAGGTAAAACTCTGAGGGTAGGCATGATTCCTGATGTCTACCTAGGCTTCTGAACTAATGAGCTTTCAGAAGAGAGTATACTTTCTATATTAACTCTGATGCTATAAAACAGCATCAGACCAAACTAAGGATGTTAGTGAACAGAAACTAGAGCTTCCAAGATACTACCAACCAGTATATGTTATTTATGTTTTAGACATGTGTATGTGTTATATGTTGTCATAAAAAGCCTATTTTTAGTGAAAGAAAGGAAAGAAATCTTAGGGTGATCAGTCCAGATGCAAAAACCAGCACTGCTTTCTGGCTAAGATGACTGGGTCACCATCTACAGTAGGTTGAGAATAAGGTTTCAAAAAATCAGGACTTGCTTTTTCTCTCTCAGCATTCCTCTCTGTTAAAAACTTCTCATTAAGAGTTTGACCTAACGTTTTTTATCCATGTGCAAGAAATGTGTATTTTTAGATAAACACTCATATAATAGAAAATGTCACAAACTGGCTGGGTCACTAACAACTTGTACCAAACACAATCAAATTCAAACATAGAGACAGAGCTTAAAAGCTTATATGTTCTGAGCATTATAACCTTTTAGTAGATTGGTGAAGCTGCTAGCAAGCTCTAGCATAACACATCCCAATGTGTGTGTTTTTTCTTTTCTTTATTGCTGTCATCCATCAGCAAAAACATTAAGTGCTTGCCCAAAATATTGCTGCAGTTATGCAAAGCTTTTTCAGAAGCATCATTTCAGACAGATTTTTAACCTCTAAGCCCTGAAGGGATTGCTCTGCCAGTCACCACGCTTGTCAATTAATTTTGCATTGGCAATCTTGCTAATGTAGTTTGACAGAAAGGAGAGCTTTTCCAGCCAGCCAGCTACATTAGATAAACAAGGTAGATGAGTGCCGTCCACTACAAAATCCATCTGAATGCACAGCAGATCACCTCACAGTGTATATCTCATAAGCAGCGCTGTTCAACTTTGTCTCAACTACCACCCTAGGTGATCATCAGAACTAGTGACAATCACTTTTTTTCTCACTTCTGAGCTATCTTGTCCTCTTTCTTTTGTTGTCATAAGTTACTACAAACATGTGAAGGAAACGTACTTGCCTTGCAGTATGAACTGCCAAGCAAGTTGCACAATGCTGAGAAGTCCCTGAGATAAGGGCTTTCAACATGAGGCATTTCATTCAAATCATGTCAACAAACTTGAAGGGCCTTAGAGAAAAGCAACAAAGAATATTAAAGGGTTGGAAGGAATGATTTACAATACCTTAAATAAGTCTAGTATGTACAACTTTACTCAGTAAGGAGAAAGGATGAGGATATGTTAATTGTCTAGAATTACCTAACAAGTTAAAGCAAGCACAACAGTAGTTGCAACATGAGAAAATGAAAGCAGAGGTTAGATTACAATGATAAAAAGGGTCAGCTGCAACAGATTCCAAAAAAATATTTGACACCAAAGTAAAGACTGCTTGACAAAAGATAAATAAGGTGACTAGATACTAGAAAACTTAAGAGTAGGACTGAATACTGATGCAGTCTGGAGTCAAACAGTTATTGGCTATGAGTAGCTTTAAAGGTATATGCCCTTGTCTTTAAGTTCAAATTACATGAGTCTTATTAATGAGAATTACTATTTGCAGGTTTGAAAGGGATTGAGAACTGCAGGGTCAAGAGAACTGTTGGGGTTTTCTGGGTTTGTGTTTTCTCCTCCCTCTTTCCTTTCAAAACTTCATTCATTTTAAGCAAAACTCTCACTTTAAAAAAATGATTTGAGCCCTTTCAACCCAAACCATTCTATGATTCTGTGATAAAGGTTTAATTTCCCTTAAGCTGTTAAATAACTGTGAGAGAAAGGAAATGAGAAATATTTTCCTTTTATAAGACTGCAGAAAAATATCTGAAATTCTAAACCAGATAATTGTGCTGAATATAAGTGTGCCTAGTGTAAGACCTACGATTATGAATTTAAACATTAGTCCTTGACACTTTGCATCAACAGTTTACCTTTAAGAGCTTGACTGGGAGTCTGTGTCTTGTTTTTCATGGTCATGTGGTGCAGCTGGGACTGTAAAGCCCTCTCCCTTTATAAGTACATACTTTTTATTAAAAAAAAAAAAGGACAAACAGTTTGACAGGAAAGCGTAAAGCCTGCAAAAGTATCGCAGGGTTTGTATGCAAGTGAAACTTCTTTTTTCTCCTTGGGCAAACTGTTGCAATCCTTAATCACAGCAAAAATCACTCTTTAAGAATCTTGAAGCATCTCTCATGCTGTAAAACAGAAAGAAAGATTTGATCATTGCTTTTTTATCAATTCCTGCAAGTTGGTAATGCAACATTGTAGGGCAAGCAAGCATCCCTTTAGCCAGAGAGTGGTTAACAGTTGATGATACAGCTCCTGACTCACATTGACAATGAAGGCAACAAGGAACAGTTAGTTGTTTCCAAAAAGAAGATACTGTAAACCAAGCCATATATGTTTCTAATGTAAATACTTCCTTGTTTATATCTTCAAATATAGTTTCCCCTTAATCTTAGAGCATAGACTCTCAAGACAGAGACTGTACTTTTGTTCAGTTCTTATGCATCATCTAACCCAGTGGACATGGCCTTTGGTAGCCTATGGTCAACAATGTTAAACAACTAAAAAAATGCAGAAAAAGTTTTCTGCCTCCATTGATCTTAGCTGTAACAATAGCAGCCCAAGTTTTAACCTTTTAATTACCCATGGTCAATAGCAATGTCAAAGGCCCCATATACAACACTTTCATGAACTTCTGATTGGGGCCCTTTGTCTATCTCAATGCAGCTCCAGCCATTGTCTCAGCTATGCATATAATAATAGTAATTACTAATAAAAAAAAAAAAATGTTCCTCTTTGTTAGTCTGTTGTAAAAGAAGAATTATCTCAGTAAAGCTGTTAGTCAGATTTGGCTAATTGAAAAGCTGGACAGTGTATCAGAATATGGTAGGAAGTTACCAGGCAATTTAGGTACAGAGCTGAAATTATCAACAAGCTTTCTTACAAGTCCTAATTCATTAACTAAGACATACTCAAAATTGTATTGATATAAGTAATTCTTGGTCTGATAACTCTTTGCAAACTATGCTGTATAAATATGATATGTTTATACTGTATTTGTGTTAGGCAGTATTGCAGGTGTGAGGACTGGGAGCAAAAGAAGACAAATTCACAAACAAAAATCACTGTCTTTGGAAAGCAAGCTATGAATGTGAAGAAGTAACAGTGAGGTTCGGAGAAAATTTGAAGCTTAGAGAAGTCAGAGAGACAGCAGTGACTGTATTGAAGTTCTTAAGAGATACAGATACCCTTGTTACACTAGAGGAGCAGGAGGAGAGGTTTACTGGTCAGTGATAAGTGGGCATGGAGAACAGATATAATACCATAGTTCTGGGACAAAGTGTTGACAAGTTGTAGGAGGATGGAAAAAATAAGAATTATCTGTAAACGAATAGATGGCTGGAGGTGAGACTGGAGGAAAGGGAGCTGAAATAGGTCAGACATTACAACCCATGTGTCTGGAAGTGAAAGCAAAATTGTTAGCCACTATGGAATATAATTAATTTGTTTATTGAGAAATTAAGTTTGAATATTTTCCATTCTAATTATATACTATTCTTTCTGCTTCCAAAACTTCTTCCTTGTATTCTTAAACAGCTGGGGAGAATGTGCTTTGATTTGCATATTCAAAAGGCAAAATAAATTATAAAGGCAGAATCCGCATTTCTGTTGATTAGTTGAGCAACTTTCAAGCATTTCTGGTGGAATGTATTATTCAAGAGTACTCTTCCTGATATGTTTGCCAGTATAGTTTTGTAATCTGAACATATAAAAAGTTGTATGCAGACAATTATAGTAAATATGTTTGGAATACAAATGCACCATTGGGTGTTATTTCTCACCAAGACTCCCCCAACCGTCCATTTGGGAGCCCATTATTTAATATTCAGTCTTGTGGCTCAGAGAAAAGGTAAAATATTCTTAGTTAAAACCTCAAATAACCCACAATATTTCCATGTGCTAAGGGGTAACGAGCTCTGAGCAGCTCTCTAAAATTCTCCGTCCCTTACAAATACAGGCAGAATTTGTTGCAAACCTCTTTTTTCAGGGAAGCTAGGAATGAATTGATGAGAAGGGAGTAATAAAAGTGAAATGCTTGTTAGAGAAGCTCAGTTCTCCTTTTGTGCTTCTGTTTATAGGAGCAAACTTTCTACCACAACTTAGAAACCAAACATTAGAATTCAGAACTTTCCCTCCTGGGGTCACTTCCCTACTCCTCTTTATTCTTCTTTTTTTACTGGCAATGAATTTGCAAACCTCTGCCAGACAGATCTCTAAAATCTTCATCATTCTTGAAAAGGAATTCAGTGTTGGCAAGTTCTGACACTGGACAAACATGTCAACAAACATCGACAGACTGCTGCCTCCAAGCAGCAAGAATACACTAGGACTGTGTTTATTTAAGCCTGCCACTACCAGGCTTCATTAAGAGTGATGACATTTTTAAACACCATTTCTGTAGTACTATGTGATGCAAATCAAATCTAGCAGCCACACACAGCCCTTTGTCCCTGCTCAAGACTTGTACCAACTTCTGAGGTTAAAGATATGATCATGTTTTCTAGCTGAAGGAAAAGAGCTGCAAGGGACTGACTCTGAATTGAACAAAGTGAATAGAAAAGTTCTCCTTTGATACCAATAGGTTTAGATTTAAGCTACAAAGTATGGTACTGTACATGGCTTCCTCCTCCCCACACACACAAAAATCTGAAGTTGATATACAGAAGGCAAGTGTATAATTCTAAAGTAGAGACGTGACCACTAATAAAAAATTAAATGGCCCCTATGTTAACCAGGAGCTTACTTTCTGAAACTGACCTTACCTTTGTAGAACAAAAAAACCCAAGGAAAACACCTTTGACTTGTAAAGCCATCTTTCATGCTCTTCAGCAGAAGCATTGCTTCACATCTTTGTCCTGTCATCTCACTGAAAGAAGTTCTTGCATATGAAGGTAGGTATGAAGGTTCGTGTTATTTCCATTCAACTTTAAGCAAATAAACACCCAATATTATGATGTTAAAATGTCTAATGTGTGCATATGTTTTGAGCACCAAGTTGCTAGACTCCTCCACTCAATGAGCAGAGAGAGGTTCTTTCAAAGAGTGAACTGTAAGAGAGTGGAGATGACTCACATTCTCTCTGGAGAAGAGGACTAGACTTTGAACTAAGGTTGATGTCGAGGTGAAATTAATAAAATTCTACAAAGAATCAGAAAGAACAGAATATAGAATAGAATAGAGTAGGGTATTTCAGTTGGAAGGGACTTACAGGGACCATCTTGGCTCACTGCCTGATCAATTCAGGGCTGAACAAAAGTTAAAACATGTTGTTAAGGACATTGCTCAAATGCCTTTTAAAAACTGACAGGCTTGGGACCTCTGGATAACAGCCTTGATTCCTATTTATGCACCAAACCAGAATAAGCATGTTTTCAATAGTACCAAATATTTGAAAAGCAATTATATCAGAATTACACCAAGATAAAATCTCCCCATCAAGCATATGCTACATAAAAATAAAAATAGGAACCAGTGGCATCTGGATTGGTATGCACTGATTCTTTTGAAAATGTAAAGCCACATCTAAATCCCTAACTTTAGAATTCAGGTATGGTTCAGACAAATAATATATACGCCTTTAACTTAAGCATGTACTTGACTAAGTTTTAATGCAGAAAAGCATAAACTTACATGATTCATATTTTCAAAGGAATAGAAGTATATTTTATACTTATATTTACATTACCGGCTGATGATCAAAGTGCTTAAGCTCACATACTTGTGGTGGAAAATATAGTACCAATTCATGGTTACATGAAGCAATAAATTTCCTATGAAATATTCCTTCCTAAAGTACGCAGATTGACAACAGTAGGGTAAGAATTTAAAATCCAACGCCTTTTGTAATTTTGCAAACTGGTACTGCACAGATTTCAGTAGTGCAAATGTTTGCTTTAGGATGATCCTCACTTATATTGAATATCATTTATCAATTCTGGTGACTTTTTCAAAACTGTTGCTGCAAAGCTTTATCACTATTTGCAGATGTTGTCCTTACTTTGTTAATGGTTTGCCTTTTTTTTTTTTCTAGTAAGTAAACAGGGTTTAGTTTTGTAAGATTACCGTTTATTTATGGGATTTGCTCCTGTTCCACGTTGGCAGCCACTTTCATTATTTGGTTCATTTTTTATTTTCTATACAAAATTGGCAGTAGCCAAAATGTACTGATTTCTAAAAATGCACTGTAAAGAAACAGCAGGGAAAGGAAATAAAAACTCCATATATTTAGGAACAGAGTTACACTACCAACAATGAAAACTTCATAGGGCTGCACTTTATTAACTGTCCATTTCATGCCACTAATAATTAGCTCAGCACAAAATGATAGCTTACCATTCAGCACAGAAGGTAGCATTTCTCCAAAAGGGACTTTGTTATTGGAGACTGTTTTTATAAATGCATAGTTTCCTTAATTCCAGTATAATGATCTTTCCTGACTTAGTTATTGTTGTTTTAAGTGCCTAAAATAAACACTCTTGTTCATGTACTTTCAAATGAAAACATGAATGTTCATGGTTTTACATTACTGAAGCTTTCCCTGACAGCCCCTACTCCCCCTGCCCCCCCATCCCCCTGCCTTTTTTTTTCAGACTACAGTCTCTAGGTACTTTGACAGTTTATACTTTCTTCTAATAGTGAGGTGTTGTGGTAAAAAAGCTCCTTTGGCAGCTACCAAAACATGTCACAGTGACTGTAACCTTTTCAAAAGGAAATGCTCCAAGGAGCTTTGATTGTGTAAACACTACATTCTGTCCTGAAAATAAGGACATTGTAGAAGAAGAAATTACATGAAGGAATATATTTTTTTCTAACTTAATTTTGATACTTAAGTGTGCCTCCTTAAGACCACTGTGCTGTATGCTCATATTGCTAAGACAAATTATTAGTCTTTCTATGTGTAGTTATTATGAGCAGATTTATTTAATATGTGAAGTTTGTATATTCTTGCCTCTGGCTTGTCAGGTGTGGCTACCGTTACTGTTTTTATCATTACACTGTCTTGCACAACTACCTTGATCTTAAAATTCCTTTCTTTCATTGCAACTAATTCCTTCATCTCCCACTGAAAAATCATTTGCTGCTCTTACAAGGATTCCTGCGAACTAGAAGTGCTGTTATGATTGTCTTTGCCAAGTTCTGTATTTGTAACTCCTTGAAACTGAACTATTCCACTGCAGTTCTTGTATTTTTGTCCCTGTCCCAGGCATTGATTAAGGT
This sequence comes from Poicephalus gulielmi, assembly GCA_026283885.1. NCBI lineage: Eukaryota > Metazoa > Chordata > Aves > Psittaciformes > Psittacidae > Poicephalus > Poicephalus gulielmi. The sequence goes on along the minus strand of JANEXQ010131020.1, from coordinate 16,541 downwards.
TATATTTGAGATAGTACAAATGACTGCATTTTGAGCTGTACATGCCATTCTGAACTGGAAGTGAAGCTTTCCATAGCTCAACTAGAAACACATTCATTAGTTTTTACAACTGACATTATTAAAGCAACACAACAAAGACAAAGGTGTTGGGATGGGGTGGGAGATTATGAACATCAGGACATTTATGAATTGTCAGGACAGAGAATTTAAATCAGATTATCAAATGTTGTCATAGATATCTCCATGTACACTTTCCTCTGAAATTAAGAAGGTAGATTTTTTTTTTTAAAAGGTTTGTTCCATGTTTGTATTTTGATCTGTTGATCACCTGTGATCTGGTCATGGTTTTTCTTTCCATGCCTATATGTCAACTTCATACCTCAGAGACAGCTAATAAAAAGCTCATCACATGTTCTCCAGAAATAAACTGTCTAACTTCCCATTTACAACAAAGTAGAAAATTTGCACTGATTCTCCTCATTACACAGAATCATAGGATAGTTAGGGTTGGAAAGGACCTTAAGATCATCTAGTTCCAGCCCCCCTGCCATGGGCAGAGACACCTCACACGAAACCGTGTCACCCATGCATATCTGATGTAGAGTTGAAGGGAGGTCTTAGATGTGTCTATCTCTTTCAAGATCTGTAGATTCTTGAAGAGGCAAAAGTATGTCTTTCGCAAGATCTCTAACTGTTGCACATTCCAGAAAAATAAACAACAAAACCAAATAAAAAACTGAAAAAGCAGAACACAAATTTCTAGGACAATTTATTCTCACCAGGGCAGTGAATAAGCTCAGGAAGTTTACAGTATTATTTCTTAGGTGAAAAGGTTTTACAGCACTCAGCAACACCGGTTTTATGCACTTCCTTAAATAGAATAATTAAACCTTGTAAAACAACAGGCCCCAGTATTTCTTCCATATAGCATCTCCTTAGCATGCTTGAGGACTATATCCACAACTACTAAAAAATATTTAAAAACTGCCTGGTTTAGATTAAGATGGAAACACTGGGCTGAGCTGCTTCCAGCCTGTCAAAATTAAGAAGGATTCATCATTTGTGAATTTAGAGAAAAGTTCAAATTTCACCCTGTGCAAAGGATTTCATAAAAAGTCAGCTAAACTATGAACATGTAATATAAATGGACCTCTATCATTTTCAAAACCAATTTATCTCCCTGACAAAACAAACAAACAAACAAAAAAATGTTGATCTCAGTCTTCATGTTTCTGATCAAATATTAATTCTGAATATTTTAATGGCCATTATTAACAGTGGGCCACACAGCAGTAGCTGGCTGAACTGTTATCTACTCTCAGAGACGGAAAAGAGGGACTGTATAGATTTTACTACTTCTAATGCTTAAAAATGCTGATGAAATCTGAGTGTTCAATACTGCCTTCTGGGTATTATTAAGAGATTCTAAATAACTATGTCACACAGAAATAAAGGGAACTGGAGTACATCATAAACAAAAAAGTTTATTTTTTTCTACTACATTCTTTTGTGGCAGAGAATCAAATGAATAAAAAGCACATCATAGTATATATGTATTTTGATTACCTGATTCTTTGATTTAGGCTCTTCCTCTAGGCTGTTCTGATTCAGGTCTTCCAAAGAAAGTGTGTCGTTAGTACACTGAAGGTAAAATAACTGTAAAACTAAAACACGGTAGGGGAAAAAAAAAAAAAACCCAAACACCAAAACCAGAGAAAAAGAAATCCCAAAAAAATTAAATCTATTCCTTTGTAAAAAAAAAAAAAAAAGTATTGCATGTATCATACAGCATTTACTTAAGTGCCTCAACACACAAACTTGCTTTGTTTTCTTGACTAACAGAACCTGAAAAAGAAAAAAATATGCACCATGTTGGGCTCCACAAAGAACTGTTGTGGTTTAAGCCCAGCTGGCAACCCAGAACCACACAGCAGCTCGCTAACTCCCCTCCTTCCTACCCCACTCCTGAAGGGGTGGGGAGGAGAATCGAAAGAATGTAACTCCCATGGGTTGAGATAAGAACAGTCCAGTAACTAAGGTATAACGCAAATCACTGCTGCTGCCACCAATAATAATAATGATAAGGGAAATCACAAGGTAAGAGAATACAACTGCTAACCACCCACCGACCGATACACAGCCCAACCCGAGCAGTGATCAAACCCTTCTGGATAACTGCCCCCAGTTTATATATGTGCTGTGGGCATGACATGCTGTGGTATGGAATACCTCTTTGGTTAGTTTGGGGCAGGTGTCCTGTCTCTGTTTCTTCCTGACTTCCCCTCCTTCCTGGCAGAGCATGAGACTCAGAAAAGTCCTTGGTCAGACTAAACATTACTAAGTAGCAGCTAAAAACATCGGTGTTATCAGCACTGTTCCCAGGCTGAAAGTCAAAACACAGCACTGCACCAGCTACTAAGAAGGAGAAAAATGACTGCTGCTGCTGAACCCAGGACAGTTCCACAAAGCCTTAAAAACCCAGTAGCTTCAGAGAATAACTCATTTAGCCTTTGGATTTTAACCCATTATTGAAGACAGTCACGTGTTCCTTGCATTTTTTCTATAATATTTTATTTTTGTTCCTTCTTGAAATTTTGTCATATTTTTAATGAATTTACAATTGTATTAGACTGAACAGACTTTCTTCTTAGAAACAAAAGGAACATTACTATCCCAGACACCCTCTTCCACTGTCAGTTTGGCCGCAAACATCTCCTCCCTTACCAGACAAGCACTGGATTAAAAGCAAGTTGAAAGCTCTTTAGAGAAGAGTAAGTTAAAACAAGCAATAGTGACTCCCCTAATTAGTAAGTGGCCTCCTAGGCCAACCATTTCTAAATTAATAATCTTATCTAATGGACTGGTGAAACAACTGACTGTATTGGCAAATTCACATACAGAATTCAAGTACAGAAAAGTCATAATTTAGATTGGAAATGACCCCTGAAGGCCATCTATTCCAACTCCCCCCCTCAAAGCAGAACCAACTTCAAAGTTACATTGGGCTGGCTGGGTCTTTATCCAGTTGGATTTCTACGTGGAGTTTCTATGATTACTCTCAGAAACCTTTCTCTAAGGACATTCTCATTATGATGATTTTTTTCCCCTTATATTCAGAAAACCTGTATCTTCATACTGGGCTTAGGGAAGTTTTGATTAAAATGGTATGAAGTGCTGTCTAGGGCAAAAATAAAAGAGAAAGACTAGATCTGCTGAAGCAGGTGCACAATAATTACATTGAAATGTATATATGTTATTTTAAAAAAATTAAATTATATAAATAACTTTTAATTAAGAGACTACATCTCTTCAAGGACTTTTCAGTCGAACTGGAAAAGGTATACAAAATATTGATGACCAGAAAAACTATTACCTCTTAATTAGAAAGCAAATGAAACACTGACAAATTGTGTAACATGGTCAATGTCATATAGAAAGCCTACGGCAGAACATACAATTCTAAATTAACAATTCTGAAATTGTGGGTTAGGTCTGTTCTGAAATTTTAAAGAAAACAGCTAAGATTGTGCCATTAAATAATGAATCAGTCCCAAGTGGGGATATATCCTAGTCATGACATCTTTGCACTCATAATCTGGGGAAAACCAGTTGAAAATGTTTGGAAGTGAGAGGAGAAGACATGTTAAAATGCTTTCATTTCAATAAAGTATTTGTGTGGGGAAAGGAAACAATCCATAGCTATTTTTCAATCATGTGTGATGCAATTTTTAAATCAAATGTAGTATCCTCCCAGTTCTCTGTGGCAGTGGTGAGAGGATATAAGTTACTGTCTTCTTTTTTCTTATACTTGCTTGTAATGCAAAGAAGCAAAATATGAGTATTTTCTAAGGAAAAAAAAAAAAAAAAGTCAGGTTTGACCAGGTGCCCTGTAAGTGTTAATCCAGTGTATCATCAGATGTAAATTTTCTACTTCGAAGACAGGATTGAGTTCAAAGCAGTTCATCTCAAAATCTGAACTTGGATTGGATTTCATTTTGGAATTTGGAGCTCTCTCCACAGCTCACAATCCTAGAAACCACTAGACTAAACTCCACTTCTTATTTATACATTCCTAACCTGCAGCCTCATCTTCTGCTTCTGTAATTCATACAATAAGTCAGCTACCATTTAACCTACTTCCAGTACATAAGTTTTCCTATCATCTCTCTGGCTGTCTTCAGAACTCATACCCATACTCTCTTTAGCAAGCACAACTTAGAGTTTCCATCAGTTCTTTAATATCAAATTTTCACCACTGGATCACAGCTGAACCCAGGGGAGGAAGTTGTTATATGCAACTGAAATAGATACTAGTTCTGCATTTTCAAAGAACAATGTTACGCAAATAAAAGTTCTGCCCTGCAAAGTAATGACTAAAAAAACCAAAACAACCCCAAACCAAACAAAAAGCAACCCAAACCCAAACCCTTATACAGGAAAAGCCTTTACAACTCAGAAGGGATCTGAACTATTTTACACAGTTAACCTATGTGGAGCAAAACATAAGCAGCATGTTTTGTTAATCACACAATGTGATTGCTTTCAGAATGAAGGAATTATTGTTGCCAAGAAAGAGTTTCACTCCTTTAGGTTTACTCTGAATACTCAGTGACCTTAATGTGTATTCACCTAAATAAGATATGCCCATGCACAGAATATGATTATTTTTCTTTGTATTGCTTAAAGGATTTCCTTTTGGCCAGGTAAATGAGCATATATATTTTGAAAAGCATATACAAGGAGTGACCAACAATAACCTCTCATCCTCTCATTTCTATTGAATGAACTCTCTAAGCAGTGTTCATGTGACTCATACATAGGCAGTGAGATTAGGCAGTGTTCATGGCTCTGCTTTATACCAAGGATCTGACACTCAAGGAAAAGGAAGAATAAGGGAAGTACATGAAAAATAATTTTTTACAGTTACTATTAGCAACTGCTGCATTAAAACAAAGAATTACCTGAACTCACCACAGCATTTCTTTCTATTTTGACTTTACAATAAGCAACCAACCCATTCTACATAATTTGCTAAGTTCTATGCCCATGTTTTCTGAAGAAAGAAATGCAATGGCCCAGGTTTCTGACCTGACCTGCTGGAATCAGGGAAAAGGGAAGAAGTGAATGGCTCTGAGCTGTGACTAAGATGCAACAAAAAAAAAAAGAAAAAGACGACATTTACAACTAGTGAAGTATGACAGGAAAAGCAGTTCACATCTTTCTCACACCTTGTAAATCCATCCTGGCTGGAGCAGCCTATGAGACCAAAGGGCTGGAGGAAAGCTATTTGCAGGTATTCTTTGCTATTCAATACCCTTCACTTTCCAAAGCAGGAAGAATGTGGAACGCACAAAGAATTTGAAAAAGCTCTTGAATTTTAGGAATTTGATACCATGTTTTAGTATTTCTGGCTCAAGTTTAGCAACAACTCCCAGATTTATTATTTTTTTTATTTTTTTATTTTTAAATTCCACTTATCTCAAAACTGTCCATAGGTTCAGGAAAGACTGTGTCTCTATCTCAGAAACTTTCAATGTTTAATTAACTTCATGGAGATATAAGGAGGGGGGTTAGAACTGCTACCCTGGACTTCTGGAGTGCAGACTTTGGCTTAGGGATCTGGTTAACAGAGTCCCCTGGGAGGCAGCCCTGAAGGGCAAAGGAGTCCAGGAAGGCTGAGCATTCTTCAAGGAAGCCTTAAAAGTGCAGGAACAGGTGGTCCCCATGTGCCACAAGATGAGCCACCACGGAAGAAAGACTGTCCTGGCTGAACAGAGAGCTTTGGCTGGCACTCAGGAAAGAAAGGAGCATTTACCATTGGAAGGAGGGGTGAGCAAAGCAGGTGGTTTATATGGATGTTGTGAACTAAGTTTTGCAGGCAGAAAATTAGAAGGGACAAAGCATCTAGAACTTAATCTGGCTACTGCCATAAAAGACAATAAAAATTGCTTCTATAAATACATTAACTGCAAAAGGAGGTCTAATGAGAACCTCCATCCTTCACTGGATACAGGGGAAAACATAGTGAAAAAGTACAAGGAATGGGCTAGTGTGTTTAATGCCTTCTTTGCTTCAGAACATCCAGTTGTTCTCAAGATATACAGCCCCCTGAGCTGGAAGACAAGGATGAAGACCAGAATGAAACTCCTGTAGCCCAAGGGGAAATGGTCAGCAACCTTCTACACCACTTAGACACGCGCAGAAGTCTATGGAGCCACATGGGATTCAACCAGGGGGACTGAAGAAGCTGTCAGAAGTACTCAGCAAGCCACTTTCTGTCATTTATCAGCAGTTTGGTTAATCAAGGACATCCCAGTTGACTGGAGGTTAGCAATTATGATTCTCATCTACGATAAGGGCCAGAAGGAAGATCCAGGTAAGATACCGGCTTGTCAGTCTGACCTCGGTGCTGGGAAAGATTGTGGAGCAGGGCATCATGAGTGCCATCATGTGGCACATACAGGACAACCAGGTGATCAGTCCCAGTCAACATGGGTTTATGAAAGGCAGGTCCTGCTTGACTAACCTGATGCTCTTCTATGACATGGTGACAGCTTGGTGGATGAGGGATAAGCTGTGGATGTTGTCTAACTGGACTTTAGCCCTTGACACCATTTCCCACAGCATTCTCCTGAAGAAACTGACTTCTCATGGCTTGGACAAGGGTATGCTTCACTGGGTAAAAAACTGGATGGATGGCCAAGCCATAGGAGTGGTGGTGAATGATACTGGTTGACAGTTGGCTGAATATGAGCTGGCAGTGTGCCCAGGTAGCCAAGAAGGCCAGTAGCATCCTGGCTGGTGTAGTGTGGCCAGCAGGACTAGGGAAGTCATTGTCCTCCTGTACTCAGTGCTGATGAGGCCACACCTCAGACAGTGTGTCCAGTTCTGGGTGACTCACCACAAGAAAGATAGGGTTGTTTAGTCTGGAGAAAAGGAGGCTCAGGGAAGACATTACTGGTCCCTGCAACTACCTGAAAAGAGGCTGTAATGAGGTGGGTGTTTGTCTCTTCTCCCAAGTAACAAGCAGTAGGACAAGAGGAAATGGCCTCAAGCTGCACCAGGGGAGGTTTAGATTTGATATTAGGAAAAATTTCTTCACTGAAAGGGTTGTCAAACATTGGAACAGGCTGCCCCTGGAAGTGGTGGATTCACCACACCTCAGGTATTTGAAAAACATGTATATATGTTCCGTAGGGACATGGTTTAGTGGTGGTAGACTTGGCAGCGTTTAAGTTGATTCAATGATAATTAAAGGTCTTTTCCAACCTAAATGATTCTATAACTCTGTGGCTCTTATCAATGCAAGGGATTCAAGATGAAAATATCACCAAAATGCAGAATGGAAACTGGATTACTTTATTCAGCTTTGTCACTCTGCTGCTCACAAGAATTTTGCAATGCACCGAGGTGTCTTAGAAACTGAAGTTCCACCAAAGCATGATGGTCCTTAAGCCATTTAAGTTTGGGTTGTTTGGGTTTTTTTAATCCATTCAAAACTGCTAAATATCTTTTAAAAGTTCTGCTTGGAAAAATTAATTTAAAAATTTTCCACAGCTGCAGAATTTTAATAACATACTATTTATCTGTCTATTACCCTGGAAATTCCATCTAGTGACTGAAAGTATATGTATTTTTTTCCCCTCATTACTTTTCAGAGTAAGAGCAAGCAGCTTTTAAAATATGTTTCTTTGTCATGAGCCCCCTAGAACTGCTATTTTAGATTTCCGCAGTTTCAGTTCAGGAAATATGGAATTAAGACTTTCAGGGGTTCTCCTGTCCTCTAATTTCTATGCTTCCTTCCTTCTCCAGCCCTGTCTGCAGCTGATCTATAATAAAGGTTAATTTTTAAAAGTCAGCTCCATAATATTTACACAATGAAGTCAAACGCTGAATGAAACACACTTGTAAAAACAACAGCAGCCTTTTTCTTGTGCAATATAGGATGTGGTCAATAATTTGACAATTCAGTTTTGGCACATCATGAACTATTTATTTGTTAAGTCCAGTTCTTGTGACTGCAAAAACTCTGGGAGGTTTTTTCTTTTCTTTTCTTTTTTTGTTCCTTTTTATTCCCTCCACTGGAAACTATTAAATTTGCAGAGCCTGATGTTTATTTCACACTGAAACATCTACTATTGTATCGATAAATATTTAATGGTGCTGGAGTTCAGTGGATATAGCCTCATATGTTTCTTTTAAAAGGTGTTTTATTACCTGGTGAGTGCACTGTGGTCAATTGAGCAAGAAAAAAACAAACCCAAAACAAAAACTTTCCACTAAAAGATGACAGAGGATTCAGTTTCAGTTTGAAGAGGGTGTGGAGGAAAGAAGTAACCATATATTTTTCTGAGTCTCAGTCTTAGCACTGCACAGACAATTCCATTTGGGATAAGCATCAGCGGCATTACATAGATCATAAAAGCATTTAAGCTGAGAAAGACAAGTGTTAGAAGAGATAAAGTACTAAAAACAAGCTTTCTTGAACAGCTCACAGAAAGAAAAATCTAAAAAAGAAAGGTAAATTCATTTTTCCTTGACGCTCTGCACCTTTTGTGATAGATTTGCTGTGACGCATGCTCAGACTGTAAGACTGGTTTAAACACTCATGCAAAGTGATTTCAAATCTTTGTGGACAAACATGTATTGAAATGAAATTTTAAATAAGATGTTAAATTATTTAAACAGATCTACAAAACTGTTAGTATGCACTTTACCTAAGGTTGCACTTGAAAATACCTGGAAAAACTGGCAGAAGAGGACCAAGCCATAGCAAAACAAAAAACCAAACCGAACCAAACCAAACCAAAACCAAAACCAACCAACCAACAACAACAAAAAACCCACAATAAACAAAAAAACCAAACCAAACATGCATAAAAAAAAATAAAAACAAAACCCAACAGATAGGTAAGAGTAAAAATGATATCACTGATATTCTCTTCCTTATATTTGATTTAAATTATAAACCTATACAGCTCCACTAACTGCCTAAAGACGATTGGAAACTAAATTTTACCTTATCTAATTTCAAGTCCTAACTTAGAATCATAGAACAGTCAGGGTTGGAAAGGACCTTAGGGTCATCTAGTTCCAACCTCCCTGCCATGGGCAGGAACACCCCACACTAGACCATGTCACCCAAGGCTCTGTCCAACCTGGCCTTGAACACCGCCAGGGATGAAGCATTCGCAGCTTCCTTGGGCAACCCATTCCAGTGCCTCACCACCCTCACAGTAGAGAACTTCTTCCTTACATCCAATCTAAACTTTCGCTGTTTAAGTTTGAACTCATTACCCCTTGTCCTGTCACTACAGCCTCTAATGAATAATCCATCCCCAGAATGCCTATAGCCCCCTTCAGATACTGGAAGGCTGTTATGAGGTCTCCTTGCAACTTTCTCTTCTCCAGGCTGAACAGCCCCAACTTTCTCAGCCTATCTTCATACGAGAGATGCTCCAGTCCCCTCATCATCCTTGTGGCCCTCCTCTGGACTTGTTCCAACAGTTCCATGTCCTTTTCATGTTGAGGACACCAGAACTGCACACAATACTCCAAGTGAGTCTCACAAGAGCAGAGTAGAGGGGCAAGATCACCTCCTTCGACCTGTTGGTCACGCTTCTTTTGATGCAGCCCAGAATACGGTTGGCTTTCTGGGCTACAAGCACACACTGCTGCCTTGCGTTCATTTTCTCATCAACCAACACCTTTAAGTCCTTCTCTGCAGGGTTGCTCTGAATCTCTTCTCTGCTGCACCTGTAGCTGTGCCTGGGATTGCTCCCATCCAGGTGTAGGACCTTGCACTTGTCATGGTTAAAGTTCATAAGTTTGACATCTGCCCACCACACAAGTGTGTCAAGGTCCCTCTGGATGGCATTCCTTCCCTCCAGCATTACCAACTGAACCACACAGCTTGGTGTCATCGGCAAACTTGCTGAGGGCACACTCAATCCCACTGCCCATATCACCAACAAAGATGTTGAACACCAAACCCTGCGGGACACCACTCATTACTGGTCTCCAGCTGGACACCAAGCCATTGACCGCAGCTCTCTGTGTGCGGCCATCCGGCCAGGTCTTTATCCACCGACTGGTCCACCTATCAAGTTGATGTCTCTATAATTTAGAGACAATGATGTCATGCGGGATTGTGTCGAATGCTTTGCACAAGTCCAGGTAGATGACGTCAACTGCTCTATCCCTGTCCATCAGTTCCATAGCCCCATCATAGAGGGCCACCAAATTGGTCAGGCAGGATTTCCCCTTACTGAAGCCATGCTGGCTGTCACTAAGCACCTTGTTTTTCATGTGCCTTAGCATGCCTTCCAGGAGAATCTGCTCCAAAATTTTTGTAGGCACAGAAATGAGACTGACTGCTCTGTAATTCCCCGAGTCATCCATTTTCCCCTTCTTGAAAATGGGGGTTATATTTCCCTTTTTCTACTCATCAGGAACTTCACCTGACTGCCATGATTTCTCAAATATAATGGACAGTGCCTTAGCAACTTCATTTGCCAGCTCCTTCAGGACCCATGGATGAATTTCAACAGGTCCCATGGACCTGTGCACGTTCAGGTTCTTAAGATGGTTTTGAACTCGATCCTCTCCTACAGTGGGCTTAGGGTCTTCATTCTCAGAGTCCCTGCGTCTGGGTGGTGTGGTCAGAGAATTTACCAGTGAGACCGAGGCAAAGAAGTCATTAAGAATATCAGCCTTCTCCAAATCCAGGGTAGCCAGTTCTCCTGATAGCTTCCAAAGGAGGCCTATATTGTCTCTAGTCTGTATCTTATTCACTACGTACCTAAAGAATCTCTTCCTGTTGTCTTTAACATCCCTAGCCAAGTTTAATTCTAACTGGGCCTTAGCTTTCCTAACCTGGTCCCTAGCTTCCCTGACAACTTCCTTATATTCTTCTCAGGCCACCTGTCCTTTCTTCCACCTTTTATAAGCCTCTTAAACTTAAAATGTCTGAGCAAAGTATAACTCCTAGCAAGAACGTAAAAAAATTCTTAACTTGCAGCTTAAACTCAGTGGCAAGCCACACTCAGATGTAATCTGATTAATCTGAAAAGTAGTTCATGTTTCTTAATAAATCTCATGGAAGTTAGTAATCAAACATCGTCTTTTCAGAGAATTAGGACAAAAGTCACAAAGAACTTGTAATTCAGAAATTACATCAGAAATCTCTATCTAAATATTTAAATATGATGAGTAAGATCAGTGCATGATACTTTGCAGACAATGTTGTTTCCTAACTTTTGATTTAGAATTAGCAGCTATTGAGCTTGCTCAATAACTTAGTTATAAACTAAGTATTTTAAGACTTATTTAAGGATACTACATTAGCCTCAGTGGATTTGTTCAGCAAAACCCATATATTGCACTGCCTGAAAGGTGCTTGGTTCAACTTGCATGGAAAGAATAAAATTAGCAGTAGGTCAGACACTCTGCTGCCTGATAAGAAATGATACAGTTGAAAAATGAAGGCTAGACAAAAATAATAAAAAATATTCTTAAAAACATGGTGTCAGGAGGAAAGGAAAACCAATCAGCTTGTACTTAATCTGCTGAGCTCTTGTCTCTTTAACTTCATGGACTTTTAACTGAAGGGCAATGAAAATAGCCTGAACTATAGTTTGCGCTTGTGGATCAACAATCAAGGATCACAAATATATTAAAAAAAACCCCAACACATTTGCAATTAGGACCATTATTCTCTCAATAACAAATATAGATTGAGCACACTGAGTTAAGTCCAGGAAAGAACTCATTCACAAACATGTCATGATTTAATCAGTCTGGCATATCTGAGTTCTCCTGTCATTATAGATTTTAAACACTTTACATAATTTGGGTGTTGAAAGCTGTTGAAGACTTTGAAAAGCATTGAGATGAATACATGCTGCAAATAGAGCTTTGGGGCATTAAACTGCTGTTGGGCACTAAAAATATTGTCCAGAAAATGACCTCTAAATAAATGAAGCGTTTTCCCTATGTCTATGTTCATACTTTGTTCAAATCCTCAATTAATCATCACAGACAAAGATCTGGTTTTTTATTCCAAGTATCAGTCAAGCGTAAATTTGAACTTGACAACCAAATGAAATGGAGTAATTTGCAGTGACGAATAGTGTCTTTTCGTTTCCCTTTGAATAAAAAAAAAAAATAAAATAAAATTTATGGATATCTGCACTTCTTATTTTACCCCTAATTTTAGGGGCTTCCTTTTTCTCTTTTTAAAATAATTGTGTTATTTATTGAGTTTTTATTGTAGAAATCTTCTCTGTCATAGTATCACTGACAAATAGTAACTGGGAGCTTTAAGTCACAGAACTGATGGTCTTTCCAAACAGGTATGTGAATACTGCTTTGTGTCCCTTTTACCTTGCTTCCAAGGATGAAATTGAGATCCCTTGCAATTGTGCAAAACTGTACTGAAGAAGCCCAAACATGGTTGTTAAATGCCAGCCAACAGCTCAATGCGTGCTATAGAAATGAAGCTGAGAAGAGTTTCCATTAACATTTGCAAAATGAAATTATTCAGTTAAACGTCCACAGATCAGAGAGTGGTTTAGAAATTACACTATATGTAAAATTACACTGCCATGAAAAGTATTTATATGTAATTTTCATATATGAAAACAACAACTTTCATGAAGGCTAAAAGTGGGGTTCATGTGAGAAAACACCATTTTGACCCCAGAATGTGTTGGTTTATCACAGAAATTATATCATCTCAGTTTCCATTCAAAACTTTCTGTAACTTGACCCAAAGAAGACTTTGCCTGGATGTAACCAACTTTTACGTTCTTTAATTAGCAATGGTTGCAATTCAAATTCAAACAAGCTGACTTCAGGTTCTTTGGTTCCCACTGACTACACAGAGGGAATGTTATATCTTACAGGAAGCCACCAGAGCCAGCACCTCGCAGGACTGAACTCTATGACATTTGCAGTTTTCACTGAGAGATTTATCCACTTTTTCTGGCTTTGGTTTTAGCTGAAAGTAAATGCTGCTACCTTCAGTGTATTTCTGAACAGAATGAAAATGTTAAATACTTTAATCGTTCAAGGCAATTTTTACCCACAGGATTGCTAGAAACTTTAAACCAGAAGCTTGGGATTGTTTTGGTAAGCATTCGCCCTGAACCTCTGAACCTTTGAAGATTAACCTGTTGCAGTGAAGGATCCGTGTGTTTACATGGCAGAAAGAAAGATAAAAGAGATTCTCTTACATATCTGCCTCACCAAGCAGATAAAGTACTTATTACTTTCTTTTGAGAAGGATACCCCACAGACCAAAGGTTAAAAGAGTAAAAGGTCAGCGAGCAGAAATTAGTTTCAGTTCTGTGTGCATGCAACTTTTAAGTTATTTCTGATGCATACATTAATTCTCTTTTTCAGCTGTACCACAGTATTTGTTATTGTTATTAATTTTAGCCCTGATTGTAATCACACTTTTCATTAGTAGATGCTTTAGAATGTAATTGATAAGGAAAGAGGTAAGAAGAGCATCTACAGTGATGGTGCCAGGCAATCTCTGCATTGACTGGTGGCATTGAAAACATCTAAATTCTGTATTTCAAGTGAAGACTAAGTCATGTGGACTTTTTGCAATGCAATAGAGGGCTAAATGAGAAAAAAAATATAGGTAGCTTAGACTAAAAAGGAGATCTGGAAATTATATGAAGGAAGTGACAGTGCTGAGATCTCAAGATTCTGTATTTGCAGTATATATTGAGGCAAAGAGAACTCCGCAAAACATGTCTAAGCACCATATTTCACTCCTATCTCACTTAAAAATGTGGGATACAGCAATCCCACATTGGCAAGCAATCTGTGTTTTCCTTCTAATGAATAGGCCACATAAGTATTTTTCTTTTCTTAATTTAATTACATAAAACTTTGGCTTGCAAATCTGTATTTTTTTACTCTAGATAAGATTTCTACAATCCCTCTTATCAAGCTATCTTTCTCCTCTAGCTCTCTCACTGTCATTGAAAGTACAGCATACAGCTGCTACATTGCACTGTTTCCATTTTGGCCTGGTGAATAAATCATCTTTAACTCCTGACATTGAATTAATCTCTCCAATGTCATATTTGTTTTGCAAAACTTCAGTCTGATCTTAAAGACTTTTCCACAGATTCTGTCCTTGGATACAGCTTGATCTAATTACTCAGGTTATTTTTTGTTCTTATTTGTTTAGCTGTAATTTCCATAAACTAAAATGTTCAGATTAAGTGATACATAGATTTCATAGAAAATGAGAGACAACAATGCCATTTACCAGATCATGCCATTACCAGAACTGTTCCTGGAATATCCAGACTTTTAGTGGATGGGCTAAGGCTCTGCCAAACAATCTTGTCTTTTATCAAAACTGATTTGAAACCCAGTAAGACACAAAGAGCTAAGAATACCTCATTTAAAGTCATGCCATGCTACAACAAGAGCAGGACTTTTTCAGTGCTTGCAATTGCAACCAAAACCAGATACTGTGTATGAACAAGGAAAACAACATATCAGGAGGATGAGGAGAAAAAAAAAAAACCAACCCAGAAAACAACTAGAGGAAATAATGTTGTGGTTTAAGCCCAGTCAGTAACCCAGAACCATGCACCCATTAGCTCACCACTCCCTCTTTCCCCTCAAAAGAATGTAAACCCCATGGGTTGAGATAAGAAGAGTTTAATAACGTAAGTACAATCTAATACTACTAATGATAGGGAAATAACAAGGGGAGAGAATATGCAGCTAAAAGAGGAAGGAAAAAAACCCCACAATAAACACAAATGATGCACAATACAATTGCTTACCACCCAGTGACAAATACACACTATGACCTGAGCAGCAATCTGCCCTTGCAGGTAACTCCCCACAGTTTCTATACTGGGCATGATGTGTTGTGGTATGGAATACCCCTTTGGCTAGTTTTGGTCAGGGGTCCTGTCTCTGCCTCCTTCTGCCATCTCATGCCCCTCCTCACTGGCAGAGCATGAGAGACTGAAAAGTCATTAATCAAGGCAAGTGCCACTGAGCAACAACTAAAACACTGGTGTGTTATCAGTGTTGCTCTCAGACTAAAGCCAAAACAGCACTGCGCCAGCTACTAGGATGGAAAAAAAATAACTGCTTCCTTACACTCTAGTTTGTAACTGTTGGCCTCATTGTCCCAGCACTGGAGCATCCAGATAGTGACTTGCTCACCTGGAAGACGGATGAAATCTTTTAGCATACTCCTCAGCTCGGTCAAGGACGGGGATTGAGAAGTTACTTCTTGTTCTGCCTCTTTTTGTTTCTTTAACTTTTCCTCTTGTCAGTGCCCCCGCTAGTTCTGGTGCTAACCCTTCTTCATCTTACACGAGCTGTTTTTGCTTCCATTTCCTCATGTCTTAGTTACAGTTAGAAGAAATTTCTCACTCTCAGGTTAATAGAGAGCAGAAGTCAGTTCTGGATTTTAGCAATGGAGATTTCTTCTTTAGTTTCTGTAGCACTATTTCTCAAGGGAGAGAAAAGACTGCAAAAGCCTTTGCCATAAAGCAAAAGTTACTTTGCAAACTGGTATCCAGAAAGACATATTAATTTTGATAGTTTCAAGCGTCGGTTTGAAACTGTTCTCAATTTCTTGTCTTTCATTTAAATTAGCAGCCTGGCTATTATTATTACCTTGCATAAGCTCATTGCACTTCACAGAAATGATCCACTAAGGCAGCCTGAGTATTCCCAAAGATTTTGTCTTTAATATTACCTCAACTTATTAATTCCTGTATGCAAGATTCTTAACATCTATGAAAAAGTAACTTAGAGGTGAACAGCAGCATGGCTTTTTACGGTGTTGGATCTCTGCATGTCTGTGAAGGCCTCCAGGATTTGTAGCACATAGTAGGTCTTACATTACTTTGAGAATGATAATGGTGGTGATCTCTAGCATCTGCAATCCCAGAACTCTCTCTGTACTCTGAAACTATGCATCTGCAAGCAAAGTTTTTCAGATCTCATGCTGCATCACTGCATGACAGATGCTGCCACCATGATATTGTTTGGGTTTTTTTGGAGGGCATGGAGAGGGCAGAAGAAGCGTTGAAGTGAGTGAAAAATGGGATCATTCCTTAGGGTAGCTGAACAAATATCAAACAGGCCGTGGTACGGCCTGTGCCTTCTTGATCAGATTAGAAAGAATGTGTGTGGGCAGGAAGAGATGAGACTGGGATTTCTTGCAGCAGTGGTCTCTGGAGGATCACAAATCTGGTCATTTAAAATGGATTTATTTGGTTTTATTGCTCTATATTCCACAACTCCAATTTGTCTTTGCTCCTTTCATATTATACTTGACCCCTTGGTGAAACACCCACATAAGTCCAGATAGTTCTTTTTAACAATTCGAGGAAGCCTTTATTCATTCAAAAATTCTGTTGTGCTTTCTGGGTTGTTGGGTTTTTTCTTTTCTTTTTCTTTCTTTTCTTCTTTCTTTTCTTTTCTTTTCTTTTCTTTTCTTTTCTTTTCTTTTCTTTTCTTTTCTTTTCTTTTCTTTTCTTTTC